>CM035414.1:133939895-133954895 GCA_020310875.1 Ceratopteris richardii
ATCGGGATGATGTCATCACTTGTTAAAAGTCATTCTCAGTGTGTGGTTTGTTATTTTTGATGAGATTACTCTCTAAAGTTAGCTCTTTAAGCTACCTAGCCTTCCCCAAGAGGAATTAATCTAATTGCTGCTGTGCTCAGAGAATTATGTAAAACACTGGACAGGTGTATCAACCAAGAATAGCAAGTTTTCACCTCTGAGCTAACTCCAACTTATCTGTTTTGATCTATCTTTTTGAGAGTGATCTTCCAAGGTACATAGGGTGTCTAATACATCCATTGGCAAGCTAAAAGGGCCCACCATCTACTCCTGGAGTTCATTTGGCTGGTGTAGAGCAAAGATTTTGCAACACCTCTTCATCTTCAACACATACCTATCCATCTCTTCACAGTGGTATCAGAGCAAGGTTGGACAACATGGCAGATGGATTTCCTTCATCAATTGACAAATTGGACAGAGGTAACTACTCAGCTTGGTCATTAAGAATGGAAGCTTATCTCCAAGGTAGAAGTTTATATGGTTATGTGGCTGGAGATGAAGTTATGCCAAGTTTCAGGAACAAAAGTCAACCAACACAAGAAGAGCAAGAAAGATTGAGCACATGGTGCTCCAAGGATGCACTTGCAAGGTCTTATCTCCTCAACTCTATCTCAGATTTTTTGTTGCCTCACATTAGAAGTTGTAGGACATCTCAGGAAGTGTGGGATGCACTTGAAGCTTTCTTTTCTTCAAGTACTAAAGCTAGGAAGCATCAACTATGGCTGGATTTCACAACTCTCAAGAAGGCTCCCAAACAAAATGTGACTGATTTTGTCACAAAGCTCAAGGACATAGCAGATCAGTTGGGAAGCATTGGAGAGGTAATAGATGAAGAGCAAATTGTAAGGCAGGTCATCAATGGCTTGAAGGCAGATGACAAGTGGGAAGCATTCACCACAGCTATGGATTTGTACATGGACATGCATGTACCTGATTTCAACACACTCATTGGACAATTACTTACTCAAGAGGCAAAGCTTATAAAAAATGGAGAAAGCTCTAAAGGTAATCAATCTTCAGCTTTATACACGGATAAAAGCAAGTCTAAAGATAACAAAGGAAAGGCAAAGAAAGTGGATGATGAAGCAGGTACATATCAAGCTAACTATGCAGGTAGAGGAAGACATGGCAGAGGTAGAGGAAGAGGAGGTAGACAAGGCAGGGGGAGATCCCAAGACTCCAACTCATGTTCTATTTGTGGATTAACTAATCATACAACTGAAAATTGCTTTAGGAATTCCAGGAATCAAAGAGGTAGAGGATACAATAGAGGAAGTTATGGCTACTCAAGAGGAAGGTTCAACAATTATCATGGCAACTACAACAACTACAATCATTCAAACTATCAAGGAGGCTACAAAGGAAGGAGAGACTACAATAACTACACAGAAGACTCAAACAAAGAGGATTCATTATTGATCATGAACATGGCTATGCCACAAGGTAAATCTGATGAGCATGTTTTCTACATAGATTCAGGTTGTTCAAATCATGTGGCAGGAAATGTGGCACTCCTATCAGATTTAGAAGATCCAAGGAATAAGCATGAGGTACAAACAGGAGATGATACAAAACATCCTGTGGAGAAAATAGGCAATGTCAAAGCACCTGATGGAAACATCAACCTACTCAGTAAGGTACTCTATGTCCCTACCATTACAAAGAATTTGATAAGTGTTGGGCAGATAGTAGAGAAAGGGTTGCAAGTCAGGTTCACAAAGGCAGGAGCATTTGTTGAAGATCCAAGTCAAGGATTCAGAAGAATTGCAAAAGGTGAAAAGACAGGTAGATTGTTCACATTTGAATTACAGGACACTAGAAACATTGCTCTCTTTAATTATGGTAGTCAGACACTCACAGAATTGGAAGTATGGCACAAAAGGTTAGCACATATTGGTGAAAGGTCATTAAAGCAAATTTGCAGGGACCAAAGTGTACTTGGACTCCCTAACTTGTCAAAACAACATATGATTTATAAGTGTAGTGCATGTCAGTTTGGAAAGTCTCACAGGTTACCATTCATGAAGAAAGGTTATATGCATGGAGATCTCTTGGAGTTGGTTCATACAGATGTATGGGGACCAAGCAAGGAAGCTTCAATATCAGGATCAAGGTATTATGTTTCCTTTATTGATGATTGCAGCAGATGGACTATCCTATTCTTTATGAAACACAAAGATGAAGTTTTTTCATGTTTCAAAAGATATTTGGCTCTTGTGGAGAATCAAACAGGTAAATCACTAAAAAGGCTAAGGTCAGATGGAGGGGGAGAATACTTCTCCCATGATTTTGATTCTTTTCTTCAAGAAAGAGGAATCAAAAGAGAGGTAACTACAAGGTACACTCCTGAGCAAAATGGAGTGGCAGAAAGGAGGAATAGGACAATTGTTGAAGCTGCAAGGTCTATGTTAAATGAAAAGCATTTACCTAATTACTTATGGGCTGAGGCTGTATCTACAGCCACTTACTTGATTAACAGGTTGCCTTCAAAATCCCTTGATGGGATGACTCCATATGAGGCTTGGAATGGAAGAAGACCAAGTTTAGATCATTGTAAAATTTTTGGATGTATTGCTTTTGCTCATGTTCCTTCACAGGTTAGAGGCAAGATGGATCCAAAAGCAGAAAGGTGTGTATTTATTGGATATGACAACAATCAAAAGGGCTACAGGTTATACAACCCTACCAACAAAGGATTCTTGGTAAGCAGAGATGTAGTTTTTGATGAGAACAATTCATGGTATGAAGATTCATGCAGGAAGGTCAATTTACCATATGATCTTGAAGAAGATTTTCCAAAGCTTGGTAGAGAACAATCAAAGATTGAAGAACAAGACACCTCAGAGGATGATGAAGAATGTCAGATGGAAAAGATCAAAGCATGGAAGTCTAAAGGTAAAGCAAAATTGCAGGAACTTGGACATGAGGCAGAATCATCAAATCATGGCTTAAGAAGATCTATGAGGGAAAAGAAAAAACCAGAAAGGTATGGGTTTGACACCTCATTAGTAACTAAACATTCTATCTACATAGCACAGGACATAAACCAAGAGGAGCCATCATCATTTGAAGAGGCCAAAGCAAAAACAGAATGGAAGCATGCAATGAAGGAAGAGATTGAAGCACTCGAGGAAAACAACACTTGGGATTTGGTGCCCAAGACTTCATCCATGAAGGTAATAGGCTCAAGATGGGTCTATAAACTCAAGAAGAATTCTGATGGTTCCATTAACAGGTATAAGGCAAGGCTTGTAGCAAAAGGCTTTGCACAAACTCAGGGAATTGATTATGAGGACACATTCTCTCCTGTGGCAAAGATGCCTACTATTAGGGTTTTGCTTAGTATTGCCTCTTCCAAGAATTGGAAGATACTTCAACTAGATGTGAAGAATGCATTCTTGAATGGTTGGATAACAGAAGAGGTATATATGGCACAACCACCTGGTTTTGAGAGTCAAGTTTATCTTGATTATGTGTGTAAACTTAACAAAGCATTGTATGGTCTCAAGCAAGCTCCAAGAGCTTGGAATTTCAGGCTTGTTTCATTCTTGCAGGACAAAGGCTTTCAACCAAGCAAAGCAGATCCTTCACTCTTTATTAAAAAGAGTAATTCCGAGGTCATCTACCTATGTGTATATGTAGATGATATTATATTGACAGGAAATGATGCAGATGGTATGAAGAAGATCAAAGATCAAATGAGAGAAGAGTTCAAGATAAGTGATTTGGGTTCACTTACCTACTTCCTAGGTTTGGAAGTTGTCTACAAAGATCATGGTTTGTTTCTCACTCAAAGGAAGTACATTAAGGACATGTTGGCAAAATTCAAGATGCAAGATTGTAAGATTGCAGGTACTCCAATGGAGGTCAATCACAAATTGAGCTCACATGAAGGTGAACTCATAGAGGACATCACATCATATCAAAGTCTAGTGGGTAGTCTCAACTATGCCACATTGACAAGAGTAGATATATGTTACAGTGTGAGTGTGCTAAGCCAATTTATGCACACACCAAGGAAACCACATATGGATGCTGCCAAAAGGATACTCAAATATCTCAAAGGAACCATAAATGAAGGACTTTACTATCCTTATGTATCTGATTTAGGTTTGAAGCTATTTTCTGATGCAGATTGGGCTGGCTCCAAGGAAGATAGAAGGAGCACTTCAGGTTATCTTACCTTTGCAAGTTCAAAGCTTATTTCATGGTCATCCAAGAAGCAACCCACAGTTGCTCTCTCTTCTACTGAAGCTGAATATAGAGGTCTTGCCATATCTACACAGGAAGCTATGTGGATGAAGACATTGTTCAAAGATCTTGGATTGGAGTTTGGAACTCCAACTATTTTTGGTGACAATATGAGTTCTATTTACTTGGCTGCTAATCCTATTTTTCATGCAAGGACTAAACATATTGAAGTTCATTATCACTATGTACGAGAGAAGGTTCTAAGCAAAGAGATTCAAATATCATATGTGTCCACTCATCAACAATGTGCAGATATTCTAACCAAAGCATTGGATGGTACAAAGCTTTGCAAATTCAAGGCTATGATAGTTTTGCAGGTAATCTTGGAAGATTGAAGACCTCAAGCATACTTGGCTTGAGGGGGAGCTGTTGGAGCAAGTCTATGACAAGCCTAAGTATTGGCTTGAGTCTCACAAAGTCATTAAAGAAGCTTCAAAATGAAGACTATGTAAAGTTCACTTGTGAACTACCTCTTGTAACTTTTGAAGAGTTTACTTAATGTAAAAGTAAGAGAATCTTAAGTGGTTGAGCCCACATGATCAAGAATGGAAAGAGGAGCCACGAATTCGTGATTTGTGGTAGGTAGAGAATCAAATCAATCATTGATTGATTGGAGAGTGATTGAGGGAAGTTAGCCTCCCAAACTCAACTATAAATAGATGGCAGTTTTAGTCGTGGTTAGAGAGACCTATGTGAAGACCTCCAAGAGCTGAGCTTTATGCCATTTCAAGGTGTGATTACAAGGCACACATATGTATCAGTAAGTCATTGTATTGTACAAGCAATATACTTTCATTTTCATGATTATTTGAGTTCATCTTTCCATGTTCTTGTGATGTGTACTACTCACTGCCATTACTTCAGTTTTTCTCAGTCAGCTTGCAGAGATTGTTTCTCTGCACTTGGTTCATCATTTTCAGTGATTTAACTTGGTAAAGTTAGCTCTATAAGTCTAATATATGCTCACAAATTTTCATGTCATTTGGATGTTGGAATCTTCAGTTATGATCATTTGAAGTCAACAGGGTATGTTCATCTTCACTTCTCTGTAAGGTACCCGACTTTTTCAGTCATCTTGTCAGAGTCATTTCTCAGTGTTTACTCATCCAAATTCAGTGATTTTAAGCTTGTTGGATTCAGCTTACTGTCTAGTATAAGCATACAAATTTGCATGATCATTGGATTCTTACATCTTGAGTTATGTTAATTTTTCTACTCATTAGTCTATTTCTGTAGCAGCCCGTGAAAATCGGGATGATGTCATCACTTGTTAAAAGTCATTCTCAGTGTGTGGTTTGTTATTTTTGATGAGATTACTCTCTAAAGTTAGCTCTTTAAGCTACCTAGCTTTCCCCAAGAGGAATTAATCTAATTGCTGCTGTGCTCAGAGAATTATGTAAAACACTGGACAGGTGTATCAACCAAGAATAGCAAGTTTTCACCTCTGAGCTAACTCCAACTTATCTGTTTTGATCTATCTTTTTGAGAGTGATCTTCCAAGGTACATAGGGTGTCTAATACATCCATTGGCAAGCTAAAAGGGCCCACCATCTACTCCTGGAGTTCATTTGGCTGGTGTAGAGCAAAGATTTTGCAACACCTCTTCATCTTCAACACATACCTATCCATCTCTTCACATGAGTGTCATAGCAACGAGCCCAATCACTTAAAAAAAAAAGCATGCAAATCTGGTGGTAGTGATCCCCCCTTGGGATAAAACAATCCAAGTAGCCAGGTACCACTCAAGTAGTGAAAGATGCGCTTGACCGCCTACCAAAGCTTGACACCTGGGCAATGCATAAACTTGCTCATCTGTGAGACAGCAAACTGAATATCTGGCGGAGTAATGCATAAGTAAATCAAGCATCCAACAGCCTCCTGATAGAGAACAACATCAAATGCATCTCCAGCATCATGAAGACTCAATCGTAAACTTGTCTCCATAGGAGTGGTAATAGGCTTACAGTCTTCAAGGCCAAAATGCTACAATAATGTGTCAATATATTTCGTTTGACACAAAGCCATTCCACCATCAACTTGCATAAACTGAATGCCCAAATAGTGATGCAAATGCCCCAAATCCGACATCTTAAATGAGGCATGCAAATCAGCCTTAAAATCAGCAATATGTGTGTCATGAGGACCAGTGAGCAGCATGTCATCAACATATACCACAATGATCAGAAGCACATCATTAGCACGCTTAACATATAAGGTGCTTTTAGTTGGGCTATTCTCAAAACCATGTGCAATCAGATACGCATGTATCTTTTCATACCAAGCATGTGGTGCTTGCTTTAAACCATATAATGCCTTCTTTAACCTGCACACCTAGTTTTCATGCCCTTTCTGTAGAAAGTCATGGGGCTGAAAAACATACGCTTCTTCATGCAAGTCACCATTCAAAAATGTTGTTTTAATGTCCAACTCATGTACATGCCAACCATGATGAGCTTCAAGTGCATAGATGCTACGAACAGTAGTCATTCCGCAAGTAGGAGCAAAGGTTCATCAAAATCAATGCCTCTTTCATACGCATAACCCTTTGCAACAAGCCTAGCCTTATACCTGTCAACTGTTACATCAGTTTTACGCTTCAGCTTGTATACCTACTTTGTGTCAATGGCCTTCTTGCCAGGAGGCAAGTCACATAAAGATGAGGTACCATTCTTCATTATAGCATCATATTCAGATTGCATAGCAGCCATCCAATTTTCTGAGTTTTGTGCTTCTTCAAATGAAAGAGGCTCATTCTCATCACAGAGACTAGAAGCAGCCATAGCATAGCAATCTGATGCAAAAGAGGCACTATGAGAGTCTGGCCAAGTATGATATGATAGAGGTGCATCTAATTTGTTGTCACACAAGGTCTGTACCAGCCATTTAGGCATAGTTTTTGCATGCTCAATATCAGCTCTCTCATCAACAAGTGCATCATGTAAATCTACATAGGAAATGGGATGATCTACATCATCACATGAAACCTGCAAAGGTTGAGAAGTTGCCTCATCAGGACCACCACTAGACTGTCCACTTGTAAAAAGAGGTAGCAAAGTATCATACATGTCTTTGGAGCTAAGAGATGTCTCCTTAGTATATGAAAGCAATGGTTGAATAGCATCTTCCACAAAAGCAACATCACGGCTAACCAGAATGTGTTTAATCTGTGGATGATACAAACGATAGCCTTTACTTTCAAAACTGTACCCAACAAAAATACATTTTATTGCTTTATCATCCAATTTTCTACGATGTTGTTTAGGCACTAATGCATATGCTAGACAACCAAAAACACGCAGATGAGCAACAGATGGCTTGTGACCATGCTGCCTCATATGGAGTGATAGACTACAACGCTTTAGTAGGACACTTGTTAAGTACATATGTTGCACACATGACAGCCTCAAGCCAATAACTATGTGGTAAAGCCAGACTCTTGACCATACACCTCGCCATCTCCATGAGTGATGTATTCTTTCGTTCAGAAACTCCATTTTGTTGAGGTGTATACAACATTGTACACTGATGTTTTATCCCATATTCATCCAAAAATTCATTAAAGTTAGAAGACATATGTTCCCCCCCTCGATCAAAATGGAGGGTGCCCATTTTACATGCTGGCAGATTTTTAGCCAAAAGCAGAAACTGTTTGAAGCACATAAACACTTTGGACTTTGCCTTCAATGGATATACCCATGCATGCCTGGAAAAATCATCAATGAAATTCACGAATTAAAGATAGTTCCCAAAAGAAGGTGTCTACATAGGACCACATACATCACTATGTACAAGCTACAATTTCTAAGTAGCCCGAACGGAACCATCTTTTGGAAAGAAAGAACACTGCATTGTGCCCAAAATATAGCCTTCACAAACATGTTTTCTGGGTGCTTCAAGTTTGGGCAAAGAGGACATCATTTCATATTTCTGCAGGCGTAGCAAACTAGCAAAATTCAGATGACCAAATCCTGCATGCCAAAGCTTTGCATCTGACATAGCCTGAGAATCATGTACTACACATGCCAAATCATTTACAGATCTTTCATAGTCTATGAGCTTATACGTCCCATGACATAAAATGCTAGAAGCAATAATGACGTCGCTATTTGACAGATCATGAACTGTACATCTGTCATCAATAAATTTCACAACCAAGCCAGTCTTGGCTAATGTAGAAATTGATAACAGATTTTTCTTGATCCCTGGTACAAACAAAGCATCTGATAAATTGAAAGAACTACCATGAGCAGTAGGCAAAATGATCTTACCAACTCCCATAACAGGATAGGAGTTGTTGGTGCATGTAACAGTATTCCTTGTAGGGGCAGGCTTGAGTGAAGAGAAGAAATTGTGTTGCGAGGTAATATGTTTGGTCGCCCCACTATCAAAGTACCAAACATCTGAGTCTATTGCAGACATGCACGGCTCATGAGAAGATGGGTCAAAACTGCAAACAATAGTAAATGCCCATTCTTCTTCCTCCACAAGATTAGCAGACTTTGTTTTTGCTGTAGAGGCCTCTACAACAACCATTCCGGCCTCTTTCTTCTTTGCCTCTTTAGTAGCCCACTTTGGACATCTCTTGATGACATGATCATTTGCTTTACAGTATTTGTAAAACAATTTCTGCTTTTTTTATTTCTTCTCATCTTTGTCTTCGTTCTTGGAATGTGCAGCATTTGTAGATTTCTGCTTACTAGTAGAAGAGCTCCATTTACCTTTGCCCTTTTGACTAGACAGGAAAGCTTGATCTGCAACACCCATAATAGACTTGTTCTGCCTAGACTGGTCTTCTTGCAACAAAACAGAGACTAACTCCTCAAATGACAATGCATTTGGATTTCCTTTCATCATCAAACGAAGAGTAGAAGCAAAACTTTGATATGAGTAGGGAACATTCAAAATGGTCTGGACAAGTGAGCTATCTAGTATAACTTCATCAGCAAAAATCAACTGTTCTTTCAAATCCTTGATCTTTGTGAGAAAATTGTCCATAGAATCACCTTCATTCATGTGCTCACTCTCCAATTGTTTTCGGAGATAAGCAACAGGAGCCTCATTCCTAGACTCGTACAATGTGGTAAGTGTATCCCAAGCATCCTTAGCTATCCTGCAAGAGCGAATGTGAGGAATAATAGCATGTTCTTCTTCTTCTTCTTCTTCTTCTTCTTCTTCTTCTTCTTCTTCTTCTTCTTCTTCTTCTTCTTCTTCTTCTTCTTCTTCTTCTTCTGCTTCTTCTTCTGCTTCTTCTTCTGCTTCTTCTTCTTCTTCTTCTTCTTCTTCTTCTTCTTCTTCTTCTTCTTCTTCTTCTTCTTCTTCTTCTTCTCACAAATACATCAAAACCATACAACAGT
Organism: Ceratopteris richardii; assembly: GCA_020310875.1. Classification (NCBI taxonomy): domain Eukaryota; kingdom Viridiplantae; phylum Streptophyta; class Polypodiopsida; order Polypodiales; family Pteridaceae; genus Ceratopteris; species Ceratopteris richardii. The sequence goes on from CM035414.1 coordinate 133,949,540, forward strand.
GTCACCTTTCTTCCTTTTCTTCTTCTTCTTCTTCTTCTTCTTCTTCTTCTTCTTCTTCTTCTAAAGATAAGTTAAAAGTAGTTGCACTTTGTACTGTAGGTACATCAAAATGATACAACAATGTCACTTTTCTTCTTCTTCTTCTTCTTCTTTTTCTTCGTCTTCTTCTTCTTCTTCTTCTTCTTCTTCTTGCTCTCTCTATCTCTCTAAGTAATATGGGAAAGTTGACATTTAATGAGTTATATAAGACATCTAAACCATTAGACTTTAACAAACTTTAGTGAATTGAAGCACCAATCATCAATGTACAAGTATATATAAGAATTTTACAAAATTTAGTTATACTAAAAGGAGTGCACACCAATCTCCTCTTAATACTTGCACACACAATGGTCAGAACCCACAAGAGCTACTCAGTCATCATCTTCAAAAGGAGGATGGATTGATCGATCCCAATCATAATCAAACTTGTCTAAAATTGATTTGACCTACCAAATTCTCACATCCATTACCATCTAGAATTCTTCTTTGAACCATGAAGCTTTTAGATGGACCCATTGTGACTTCCACGTTGCTTCTATAATCTTAGCTTCAACATAATCTATAGACAAACATCCAAAAAGTACTCTTTGGCCTTTGTTGCTTCCATGAATCGAGCCTACAATTTCAATACCTTTCTTTCTTCTATACTAGGTCAACATCCTTCTCTTCTAGAGTCTTTTATAGTGCAATCACCTAATTCTATACTTCCTCCACTATTTTCACTTATTTATGTTCTAAGTTCAATCTTCTTTCCTTAAAGAATTGCTTGGAATCTACTAGTCGATTCTCTGGTCATTAATACTCTTGAATTTTTCAATAGCTACATTGAAATTATTTGATAAGGACACAATTTGTTCTTCTAGAAAGCACATATTTGCTTTCATCATATCAAGATCCTTTTAGATAGCTTTGTTTTTTATTTCCAACTTCGAGGCATGGATAGTAGTATCCTATAGTTTGATCTTCAATTTAGCTTTTTCTATGTCTGTTACTCCCACAGTCATCTTTAGGGTCCAGATGGACCACTCCATTGTTGGAGACCTCTAAATCTCCAAAGGTTTGATCTATACTGATTTAAGGTCACATCTATATCAGTTATGGATCAAACTTTACACAAATGTTATCTTCATTTACCAAAACTTTCAACTATCACTTCTCTTAGTGAAAATCTTCATTCTTCAATAGTTTGCTTCATTGAATGACTTCATTACCTGCATATATCTTCAAATTTCTTCAAACAAATAATGCACATATCTCCATACTAACTTTGTGCAATCATATCAACCATTATTCCTTCAAAAGAATCATTAAAACTTTAATTTAATCCTTAAGATCAAAGGTATGTCAAAAACTGTCCTCCTGAACAAGCGACTTTGACATAGGTAACTTATAAGGTTGATTTCTCACAGCACAGATCCCATTTTGCTAAATGATTTTAGCAATAGCTTCCTTACCTTCTAACTTAGATTTTGAATGCTCACTTATCAAAAAATTTACACTTTGCACTGAGATCTAAGCAAAACATTGACACAAAAAGTGCGCGACTCTGAGAGGTCTACCTGCAGACTTTACATACACATGTTCCTATTGATCATACTCACAGCATGAAAAGAATCAAACCATGAAACTTTGAACATAGCTTCATTAGCTTCTAGATTAGATGTGTACAAAAGGATTTCTGATCCACATGATCATACTGAGAGAAATCTATGAAATACTCGTCTCTATTTTTTTGAAGATGACTCTCTTCACATCTATCTCTATGACACTTGTCTTCTAATGACTCTCTCTCATCTATTTATTTACATCATTGACTTATATACATATGATTCTAGACTTATCCCACGTCTATTACATTACTCCTTATCATCCTAAGGATTATCTATACTCAAATTACAAGAATTTCCAACTGTAATGTACATATGTATACAAGCTTCACTTCTGAGATCTCTTCATTTTCTCAAATGACTTCTTGAACTTCAACCTGATCATTGACATACTTCAAGCTCTTTGTAATCATCAATTTGTGATTGTTTTGTTCCAACAGCTCCCCCTCAATCACTAATTTTGATTATTCCATTCTTCTTTACTCCTGCCATCTTTTTTAATCTTTGTAGCTTAGGTCCATCCAAGCTTTTTGTCAACATATCTGCAACTTGTTCTTTTGTTGGAGTATACAACACTTCAATCTCTTTATCAAGTACCTTTTCCCTTGAGAAATGATATTGAATCTCTATATGCTTAGTCCTGGCATGAAAAACAGGGTTACCTGCCAAATACAATGAACTCATATTGTCTCCAAAAATAATTGTACTCTGATCAGTTTCAAAACTCTTCAACAAGGTCTTTAACCAAATCACTTCTTTTGCAGCCTCTACCATTCCTTTATACTCAGCTTCTGTAGATGACAAAGCAACTATATGTTGCTTCTTTGAGCACCAAGAAACTATTTTATCTCCAATATAACAGAGATACCCATGAGTAGACCTTCTATCATCTGAATCACTTGCCAAATCTGCATCACTAAACACTTTGATTCTTGTATCAGAAATAAATCCATAATACAAACCGTCACTTAGGGTTCCTTTGATATATCTGAGTACCCTTTGAGCTGCAATCCAATGAGTCTTCTTTGGACAATGCATAAATTGTGATAACACACCTACTGCATATGATAGGTCTGGCCTTGTCAAGGTAGCATAGATTAAACTACCTACCAAACTCTGATATTTCTTCATGTCATTAAACTCTTCACCTCCATACCTGCTCAATTTATGATTTACCTCCAATGGTGTGGTTGAAGGCTTGCAATCCTCCATGTTGAACTTGACCAAAAGATTCTTCAAGTATCTCTCTTGTGTAACATATACTCCATGTTGAGTATACACAATCTTCATTCCTAAGAAATAAGATAAGTTCCCCAAATCACTTATCTTAAACTCCTTCTCTATTTGTTTCTTAAGCTCATTGATTCCTTGAGCATCTGTACCTGTGACAATAATATCATCAACATAAATACACATGTATATGTATCCATTTTCACTTGCCTTCACTAGCAAGCTACTATGTGCCTTTGATGCTTGAAATCCACATTCATTCAAGAACTTAAGAATCCTGTAATTCCATGCTCTTGGAGCCTGCTTCAACCCATACAAAGCTCTCTTGAGCTCACACACATAATCTGATCCAATTGAATCCATGAAACCTTCTGGTTGTTCCGTGTATACTTCATCTGCAATGTATCCATTCAGAATTGCATTCTTCACGTCTAATTGTGATAACTTCCATCCTTTACAAGCAGCAATAGCAATCAATGATCTAATTATAGACATCTTAGCAATAGGACTAAAAGTTTCATCATAATCTACCCCATAAGTTTGGGCATAACCTTTGACCACAAGTCTAGCCTTGTATCTAGACACTTTACAATCTGCAAACCTTTTTGTTTTATACACCCACTTACATCCAATGACTTTCTGATTCTTTGGTCTTGGGACCAATTCCCATGTTTCATTTTCAAGTAGATCATTATACTCTTCTTTCATTGCCTTCTCCCAATTTTGTTTATGTTTAGCTTCTTCATATGTGATTGGATCCTCTTTTGTCTTCACAATGTAAGCATAATCTTTTGTTGTTAGAAAAGATGTATCCTTTCTCTCAAGGATCTTCTGACCTCTGCACTTCTTGAAGTCTCAGCCACATTTGATTCTGGATCAAATCTTGGCCCATCTTCAACATTGTCTTGCAATTTACTTTTATAATCAACATCATCAATATCTTCTTCATACACACTTAATTTTGTCTTCCCTTTCCTTTGTATTTCTTTAACATCTGCATAATCATTTGTTGACCCTGTATACCATGTACTTTGCTCATCAAATGTAACATCTTTGGTAACAAGAAATTGCTTTGTGGATGGACTTCACAATCTGTAACCCATTTGTCTATCATCATACCCTATAAACACATACTTATGTGCTTTGGTTCTAGCTTATGTCTCAATTGTGAAGGAACATAAGCATATGCTAAACATCCAAATACCTTACAATGATCAAGAGTAGGTCTCTTACCCCACCATGCTTTGTAAGGTGTTCTTCCATTCAAAGCTTTACAAGGTAACCTATTCACAAGGTATGTTGCAGTGTTGATAGCTTCTGCCCATAGGTAGTTTGGACAATTCTTTTCCTTCATCATTGCTCTTGCAAACTCTACAAGAGTTCTATTTCTTCTTTCTGCAACTCCATTTTGTTGAGGAGAGTACCTGCAAGTTACTTCTCTTTTTATACCTGCATTCCACAAATAATCATCAAACTCTTTAGAGAAATACACTCCCCCTCCATCTGATCTCAACCTCTTGAGCTTTTTTCCTGTAATCCTTTCTGCATAAGCATGATAATGCTCGAATGTCTTCAACACTTCTGATTTGTCCTTGATTACATATAAAGCAATCCATCTGGTTGCATCATCAACAAACAACACATAATATCTGGATCCATTTATGCTATAGTCCCTTGAAGGATCCCACACATCTGTATGAACCAATTCAAGCATATTTGAATACTTATACCCTGATTTATTGTATGAACTTTTGTGTGCTTTACCTAATTGACAAGCTTCACACTTGTACACCATGTGTTGCCCTTCAATATTTGGCAAACCAAGCATCACATCATTCTTTGACATTTCCTTTATGGCTCTCTCATTGAAATGCCCTATCCTTTTATGTCATAGGTCTAATTCAGACATCTTTTGACTTCCATAAGTAAATAAAGCATGTCCCACATTACCTTGGACTTTGAGAGTAAACAGCCTTCCTTCCTTTTTACCTGCAATGATATTTCTATATCCTTGATTTGGATCTTGCACATAAACACCATCATTTGTGAATCTGACTTCATATCCCTTCTCCACAATTTGCCCTACACTTATCAAGTTTTTAGGAATAGTAGGAACATAAAGTACCTTGCTCAAGAGTGTACTTCCACTCTTTGTCTTTACTGATCCAATGCTCTCCACTTTATGCTTGGTGTTATCTCTTGTTTGAACTATATGTCCATTCACCTTTGCTTCCATATCAGTCATCAATGATATATTCACACTCAGATGATTGCTACATCCTGAGCCAATAAAGAATACCCTTTGGTCTTCTCCTACTACTTCATGAGTTGCATTCAAGATGAGAGTCATGTCATCCTTCTGATCTGATGCATAATTATAATAATCGTTGTTGTAGGACTGAGATTGAAAACTTCTTCCACCTCCTCTAGCATATGATGTCCTACCACCTCTTCCTCTGAAGTTGCCTCTTTGGTTT
>CM035414.1:133957395-134029895 GCA_020310875.1 Ceratopteris richardii
GTGTATGCGTATGCGTATGCGTATGCGTATGCGTATGCGTATGCGTATGCGTATGCGTATGCGTATGCGTATGCGTATGCGTATGCGTATGCGTATGCGTATGCGTATGCGTATGCGTATGCGTATGCGTATGCGTATGCGTATGCGTATGCGTATGCGTATGCGTATGTGTATGCGTATGCGTATGCGTATGCGTATGTGTATGCGTATGTGTATGGGTATGTGTATGTGCATGTGTATGTGCATGTGTATGTGCATGTGTATGTGCATGTGTATGTGCATGTGTATGTGCATGTGTATGTGCATGTGTATGTGTATGTGTATGTGTATGTGTATGTGTATGTGTATGTGTATGTGTATGTGTATGTGTATGTGTATGTGTATGTGTATGTGTGTATTCATGTGTATATGTGTGCATATATGTGTAAAAGTAAAAACCCCTAATCCTAAAACCCTAATCCTAAAACCCTAACCCTAAAACATGTATATGTGTGTTTGTGTCGATGTATATGTGATGTGTGTGTATGTGTATGTGTATGTGCATGTATGCATGTGTGCGTATGTATGTATGCATGTGTGCGTATGTATGTATGCATGTGTGCGTATGTATGTATGCATGTGTGCGTATGTATGTATGCATGTGTGCGTATGTATGTATGCATGTGTGCGTATGTACATGTGTGTGCATTTATATGTGTGTGTGTGTGTATGTATGCATATGCATATGCATATGCATATCCATATGTGTATGTAATATGGATGCATTTGTGTGTATGTATCTCTATGTCTCTCTCTTTCTCTCTATCTATATCTCTCTCTTTATCTCTCTCTCTCTTTCATCTCTCTCTCCCTCTTTCTCTCTCTCTCTTATTCTCTCTCTCTATCTCTATTTATAATAAAGAACAAAACAATCACTTACATCGATGTAATTCTTTTGAACGCTCTCGTCAAAGCCCAATTGACATCGTCTCTTGTCAAATTCCAAAGAATCAATGCCAAAAATCTCCTGCAAAACAAAAGAAAAGAGAAATTCAAAACCCTAATCCTAAAACCCTAACCCTAAAACATGTATATGTGTGTATGTATATGTGATGTGTGTGTATGTGTATGTGCATGTATGCATGTGTGTGTATACATATGTGAGTGTGTATTAATATGTGTGTGGGTATGTAATATGTGTGTGTGTATGTATGTATGTGTGTGTACATGCGTATGTGTGTGTATGTATGTATGCATATGCATGTGTATGCACATATGTGTGTTTATACATATGTGAGTGTGTATGTAATATGCATGTGTGTATGTATGTATGTGTGTGTGTACATGCATATGTGTGTATGCATGTATGCATATGCATGTCTATGCACATATGTGTGTACTGTATACATATGTGAGTGTGTATTTATATGTGTGTGTATGTAATATGCATGTGTGTATGCATGTATGTATGTGTGTGTACATGCAAATATGTGTGTATGTATCTCTCTCTTTCTTTCATCTCTCTCTCTCTCTCTCTCTCTCTCTCTCTCTCTCTATCTCACTCTATATCAATCGAAAACAAAACAACACTTACATCGATGTAATTGTTTGGAGCGTTGTCATCAAAGTCCACTTAATGTTTTCCTTTGTCAAATCGCAAAGAACTGATGCCTAAAATCTCCTGCAAAACAAAAGAAAAGAGAAATTCATAAACCCTATGCCTAAAACCCTAACCCTAAAACATGTATATGTGTGTATGTGTGTATGTATATGTGATGTGTGTGTATGTGTATGTGCATGTATGCATGTGTGTGTATACATATGTGAGTGTATATACATATGCGAGTGTGTGTATATATATGTGTGTGTATGTAATATGCATGTGTGTATGTATGTATGTGCGTGTGTACGTGCATATGTGTGTGTATGTATGTATGCATATGCATGTGTATATGCACATATGTGTGTGTATAAATATGTGAGTGTGTATGTAATATGCATGTGTGTATGTATGTATGTGTGTGTGTGCATGCAAATATATGTATGTATGTATGCATATGCATGTGTGTATGTATGCATGCGTGTGTACATGTGTGTATGTATATGTGTGTATACATGTATGTATGTATGTGAGTATGAGAATGAATATGTGTGTGTATCTATATGCATGTGTGTATCTAATATGCATGTGTGTATCTAATATGCATGTGTGTATGTAATATGCATGTTTGTATGTAATATGCATGTATATATGTATATGTGTGTATGCATGTGAGTATGTAATATGTATGTGTATGTATATGCATGTGTGTATGTAATATGTATGTGAGTGTGTATGTAATATGCATGTCTGTATGTAATATGTATGTGAGTATGTGTATGCATATGTGTGTGTATGTATGTATGCATCTCTCTCTCTATCTCATTCTCTTTCTATTTCATCTCTCTCTCTTTCACTCTCTCTCTATCTTTCTCTTTCATCTCTCTCTCTCTCTCTCTCTCTCTCTCTCTCTCTCTCTCTCTCTCTCTCTCTCTCTCTCTCTCTCTCTCTCTCTCTCTCTCTCTCTCTCTCTCTCCCTCCCTCCCTCTCTCTCTCTCTCCCTCCCTCTCTCTCTCTCCCTCCCTCTCTCTCTCTCTCTCTCTCTCTCTCTCTCTCTCTATGTTTCTCTAGATCTCTCTCTTTCTTTCATCTCTCTCTATCTCACTCTATATCAATCGAAAACAAAACAATCACTGACATCAATGTAATTTTTTGGAGCATTGTCATCAAGGTCCACTTAATGTTGCCCTTTGTCGAATTCCACAGATTTGATGCCAAAAAGCTCCTGCAAAACGAAAGAGAAGATAAATTAGAAAAGGGAAAACACAAAGAAAGAGAAAGGGTGCTACAATATGTGCAATTCTTACCAAAATTTTAGATCTAGAGAAATAGAGATGTAGAGAAAGAGAGAGAGAGAGAGAGAAAGAGAGAGATGTGTGTACACAATAGGTTCGGAATGTGGTTCGCACACGCAAACTCGACAGTAGCAAACTTTGGTTCAAAATGCAAGCAGATATCGAATTTTTGCTCTCAGGCCCGCTTAAAAGTTGCCTCGGTATAAGCGTCGGTATGAGCGTCGGTATAGGCGTGGGTATAAGTGTCGATAATGTAAAGTACCGACACCTATACCGGAGCTCATACCGATACCATGCATACCGACGATTAAATGACTGTCGGTATTGCATTCGTGGTTTTTCAAGCATTTTCAACGGTCATACCGACGTCGAGGGGTGACCATCGGTATGCCCCTCATATGTTGTAGTGCTTCATCATCAGTTGACTGCTTCCCTTTGCCATTCTTTTTCTTGTCCTTGGAGTACATAGCTTGACTTTCACTCCTATCATTGTCTCCCTTAATCTCCTGCTCAAAAGTTAGCATATGTCCTAGCAATTGATTAAGATCAGGAGTAAAGTGATCTAGTGAAAATTCTATGGACAATATGAAAGGCTTCCACTTCTCATCTCCTCTCAGACCTATAAGTATTTGCCTTACCAACTTATCCTCTTCAATGTCTTCATCTACTGCTCCCAAGCTATCTGCAATATCCTTCATCCTTGCCACATAATCAGAAATTGATTGTGAACTCTTCTTCTTGAAAGTTGTGAATTCTGCCCATAATGACGACTTCCTTGACTTGGTTGTGTTTTGTAAATGCTCATCCAAAGAATTCCACACATCTGTTGCACTTTCTAATCCCCTTATGTGAGGTAGAAGGTAATCATTTACAGCCATGTAAATGATGCTCCTAGCTTGAGCATCCTTTCTCATCCAATTCTTCAAACCTGCAAGTTCCTCCCTAGTTGGAACACTAGGATCTTCAAACTCTGGCTTTTCTTCTTCTCCTGCAATGAATGCCATCAAATCTTTGCTCATGAGGTGTGCCTCCATCCTCATGGACCAAGCTGGATAGTTCTCCCTATCTAACTTATCAATCTGCAAGCTTTCTCCCATCTTTGATCTTCTGTGTCTTCAATTACTATGATTTATGATAATAGAGTGTACCTTTGATATGAAGCTTTAATCCTTCTTGATCCTTTGAACTCGTGCTTTGTACTTCTACAGGTTATCTCCAAGAATTTGGCTTTGTCCACCTCCAATTAGCAGGAACTTCAATATCTTCCACAGCCGGGACTTCCAATGCCTTTACTTCACTTGTATTGCACCTTCAGCTCTGATACCACTATTGGAGACCTCTAAATCTCCAAAGGTTTGATTGATACTGATTTAAGATCACATCTATATCAGTTACGGATCAAAATTTACACAAATGTTATCTTCATTTACCAAAACTTTCAACTATCACTAATTCTCTGAGTGAAAATCTTCATTCTTCAATAGTCTGCTTCACTGATTGACTTCATTACCTGCATATATCTTCAAATTTCTTCAAACCAATAATGTACATATCTCCACACTACCTTTGCGCAATCATATCAACCATTAGTCCTTCAAAAGAATCATTAAAACTTTAATTTGATCCTTAAGATCAAAGGTATGTCAAAAATTGTCTTCCTAAACAAGCGACTTTGACATAGGTAACTTTTAAGGTTGATTTCTCACAGCACAAATCCCGTTTTGCTAAATGATTTTAGCCATAGCTTCCTTACCTTCTAACTTAGATTTTGAATGCTCACTTATCAAAAACTTTACAGTGTGCACTGAGATCTAAGCAAAACATTGACACGAAAAAGTGTGCAATCCTGAGAGGTCTACCAGCAGACTTTACATGCACATGTTCCTATTGATCATACTCACAGCATGAAAAAAAACAGACCATGAAACTTTGAACATAGCTTCATTAGCTTCTAGATTAGATGTGTACAAAAGGATTTCTGATCCACATGATCAGACTGAGAGAAATCTACGAAATACTCGTCGCTATTTTTTTGAATATGACTCTCTTCACATCTATCTCTATGACACTTGACTTCTAATGAATCTCTCTCATGTATTTCTTTACATCATTGACTTATACACATATGATTCTAGACTTATCCCACCTCTATTACATTACTCCTTATCATCCTAAGGATTATCTATACTCAAATTACAAGAATTTCCAACTGTAATGTACATATGTATACAAGCTTCACTTCTGAGATCTCTTCATTTTCTCAAATGACTTCTTGAACTTCAACCTGATCATTGACATGCTTCAAGCTCTTTGTAATCATCAATTTGTGATTTTTTTGTTCCAACATCCATGGCCATGACTTGCTTTGACACTCACTCTTCCAGCCAAACTATCCTCTAGCTCATTTACTTTTTGTATTAGTGATGCATTTTCTTTTTGAAAGTTCTTGGCTTGCTACTCTGCATACTAGGTACTAGTTTTTGTTGGGTGAAAATGCATAGAGCAAAGAGCTATCAAGTGGGATGCATTAGCCATTACTAAAGTAGTGGGATTAAATTATTTTAGATGCCATGGATAAATGTAATTTGAGCAAGGTAATTGAGGCATATGAAGCTTTCCCTCAACAATTCTCCATGGATCCTTATATATTGTCATTAAACTTTGGGAATGTGATGGTTTGGGCATGAGGCCCTTGTTGTTGATATTGTTTTCATGACTCTTATTTGGCCTTCCATTTCAATGGACTACGACCCACAAACAAGGAACAACAAATTCCATGAGCACAATAGCTACCAAACCATGACCTAATTTGAAAGGTGTAAACCCAACATTTGAATAATTCAACTAAAGTGTCTACAATAAACTACTATTGATGTTATGTAACTAGCTCCTTCGGAGATGCATAAAAAAAAGTTGTCACTAGCCTAATATTAAACTTTGGGTTTAGGGAAACCTAGATACAATGAAATATAAGATAATGGTATTCTGATATGCTCAACTATATAAGGTCTTGAACCATGATAGACACTAGGTATTGTAATCTCCTCTAAAATATTATGGGCAACTTCCAAGATCCATCTTAGAACTAAAATGGTTGAATGTAATGTGGAGTCTATTGGGCTGCTCATAAGATTTGAGGTGCTTACCTTGTTTCTCAAAGTCTAGAGATTATATGTTCAGATTGCCTCTTCTAGCCATTGGACCTCTTTTCGAAAGGGCAACTTTTGGTACTTTAATTGACATGTTGATTTCAATGTGTTACCCATCTTTTGAGTTTTCCGTTTCTTTCCTATTCTTAGAGGTATTGATTATGGTCCTCACATTATCAGACCAAGTTATACCTTTCTCAAGTGAATTGGTTTCATTTCCATTAACAAAATAGAATCTGTGATGCTCAACATTGAAGGACAAAGAGGAGGTGGAAGCATTATCGTTCACCATTCTGCTCAGTTTGAAGAGTTTATAATGATGTCTGAAGCTGCACATTTTTATTGATATCTTCTGCTAAAGTAATGGCCATAGTTGTTTATGTGCGGCTACCAAAGGAAGACCTCGATCGAGAGCCCATACTCGCTGTAAGTTGCTTCAAACTGAAGGAAAAACAGGCCATTGGGTATGGACTTCGCGATAAGGAAACTACAAAAGAGCTCAACATGAAGAGGTTCTAAGGATCCACATGTACTCAATTCCTTCTCTGATCTTTGAAGCAGGCATCTCTAGATATGGCGTCCACTGACAAAACTTTTCCTGTGCAGTAAAGTATAGAAAAAAAAGTCTTTTTCAATACATTTTTTAATAAAAAATATGCCTTCGTAGAGCTCATCATATGCGGAAATGCCGCGCACACACAGATACATACAGATGTGCGTATGTACGTATGTCTGTGTGTGCATGTGTGTGTGTATACGTACATGTTGAACGCCCTTGAAGAACAAAATCAAGCTTGCATCCAGCAGCGGCACCCGTTTCGCTAAAGAAAACAGGCTCATATTATCATGACGCATTCGATTTCCTTATGAATACTTTGTTCGATTTTGTAGCGATGACGCTTGGTTGGTGCGATTGATATCCTTTACCATTTTCTTCCCTTGTCAACAAATGAGGAGGGACACCTACTGTTACCACTGAATGAAACAGAGAACTTCGCAAGTTGATCTCAGGAGGACGATGAGTTCTTTATAGATGCTCGCAGCACCAATCTGGTGGTAAGCCCTTGGGACTGCCACGGAGAAGGATCTAGCTTTAATCATCGTCGAGGGAGAGCCGATATTCCGTCATGAATTCTAGGTTCGGACACCATGGAGGAACGCTATCCCTATTGTTGACGATGACCGTTATTTGTTGCTGTCGCTGTATGTATTGTGCAGCCACCAATCCTGTAGAAAGCATGCGCGAAAATGTAACGAAGCTGTCGTGGGAGGTGGACTACCTTCTCTGGTCGCCTGATTGTGTTGAGAAGGTGGTCATAGGCATAAATGGTGCCTTTCCAGGGCCTTCCATTCGAGGCTATGTGGGGAATGTTTTGGAGGTGCACTTGCACAATTGCCTTTCCACTGAATCAGTCTCTATTCATTGGAACGGTATCCGCCAGGTTCGATATTTTTTTATACACATGAATGCAGCAAGTCGGCTAAATGCTGTATAGTATCACGTACAATTTGACAGGATTTAGTTCGTTAACGTTGTCTATCGATCTCATCAGACGTACTCACACAAAAACACAAACGCATTACACGCACTATATAACACAGAGAGATAGTTGTACATAGATACAGATACAGATAGATAGTTAGATAGATGGATAGACAGATACAAAGATAGATAGATAGATAGAAAAATAGAGACAGATAGAAAGATAAGTAGATAATTACATAGAGAGAGAGAGAGAGAGAGAGAGAGAGAGAGAGAGATCCTGTGTCTTGGCAGATTGGAACTCCTTGGGGCGACGGGGTAGCAGGAGTGACACAGTGTGAAATTGGTTCCGGGGAGACTTTCATTTACAGGTTCAAACTTGATAAGGTACTTTCTATAACAACAATCCATGTTCTACCCACAGCCTGTAATTTTTGGTTACGCATCATGGACGAGAAAACTATACATATCCTTCAGAGGTAAATGTCAGAGAAGGGTTCTGAAACTGAGGTTAATGATACCTCATCAGCTTATCACTCTGGAGCCGGATCTTCCAGCAAACGAAAGGTGAAATCTTGCGCTAATGCAAGCGACTATGGTTTGAAGCCCTTTGGGCATGAAAGGTAAGGAGAAAGTCTGTCGTTGCAAAAGACAAACTGGTAAGGAGAAAGTTTGTTCAGCCATTCAGACATCATCCTCACTTGAAAGGTAAGGAGAAGGTCTGTTCTTGCAAAAGACAAACTGATCCATAGTCAACACAGAATTGAATCCATGCTGCATGTATCAACAGTCCATACTTAAGATTTTCGTTTGATGAAGTTGTTGTTTTACTACATACAGTTTGATGGTGTTAAGAAACTAGTTTCTGAAGTGTCGTTGATGTTGAGCTTATCAAATATAATATTCTCGAGTGTATGACAATTTATAAGTAATCCGTTTCCCTGTCAGCAGCAAACAGATGAAGTAATAATCTCTAGAAGTCCATGATTTTCCGCTACTGTAGATTTCCCGGGATGTTTCAATATAGCAATGACTTTTTGAGAATGTAACAGGCAGGAACGTACTCCTACTACGGATTCCATGGCCTACAAAGGTCGGCAGGCTTATACGGGATGCTGATTGTGGAGGATGAACAGAAAGTTCCATTTGAATATGATGGTGAACATAGCTTGCTACTGTCAGACTGGTGGCATAAATCTGCCTATGAACAGGAAGTCGGACTCCAGGCACCTTTGCCGCAGTTTCGATGGGTTGGAGAACCGCAGGCAAGTGCTTGACGCTAACCCGCTCTTCGAAGCATATTCTCTCTCTCTCTCTCTCTCTCTCTCTCTCTCTCTCTCTCTCTCTCTCTCTCTCTCTCTCTCTCTCTCTCTCTCTCTCTCTCTGTATTTCGCGAACTGTACATACAGAATGTCATTGCCTTTGAGGTCCTCCATTCTATGTGTATGATCACAGTCCTTGCTCATCAATGGAAGAGGTAGATATGACTGTACATTAGTACCAAAGGGCGGGCAGCAAAATTCTGGGGATGTCAAAGTTTGCAACGTAAGCAATCCCCAGTGTTCAAATCCTGTGGTTCTGCGAGTGGAACGTAACAAGATCTATCGCCTCCGGATCGCCAGTGTAGCATCTATTTCTTCGCTCAACTTCGCCGTTGAGGTAATGAAAATTTCTCCACTGCGCTATTGTTCACCATGAATTGAAAGCTTTACAGCATTTGCGAAGGCGAACTCAAATGTTTGTTGCAGAAACACAAGCTGATGGTTGTTGAGGCCGATGGCAACTACGTAGAACCCTTCGAAGCAGATGACCTAGACATTTATCCAGGTCAGACTTACTCCATCTTATTAAGCACCAACCAGTTCGCTGGCCGCAACTACTGGGTAGCTCTGAACGTTCGAGGCAGGCTTCCACAGACTTCCCCTCATCTTGGTATCCTCAACTACTTTCCAGTTCCCGCTACCAATAAACCACCCTTTCCTCCACCGAAAGGCCCTCTTTGGAACGATACTGCATACAGCACAGCTCAAAGTCAACTGTACAAGTCCAGGTAACCTCTTTTGCTTGATAAGTTGATATCTCCATGCTTGTAGCTTTGGTGAAGATCACTGCGTAAGCAATACATATGTGAGCTGGACAAAACATCTTATTCATACGTACACGCATGAGCGATAAAAGCTCTTACATACATTGCTAACTTTATGAAGTAGAAAAAGCATTTACATGTATAATATATAAATGACCATCTCATTTGTCTGTGTATGCAAATGTGTTGTCCATCTCATGTGTTTCATTCTAGATACTTCATGCACAATGATGTGTGTGTGTGTGTGTGTGTTTGTATGCCCATGTATGGACATAGATGGAGCATGGATAGCAAACACAATGATGTGTGTGTCTGTGTGTCTGTGTGTGTGAGTATGCCCATGTATGGACATAGATAGAGCATGGATATCAACATGGGTCAGAGCTTTCCGAGGAAGTTTTTATGTCAAATGCAACATCTGTGCTTCGAAATTTATATGTGAAGGAAGCTCTCCATGTGTGCAGAGAGGGCTATGGAAAGGTGCCAGATAAAGTACAGAAGCAGATAATTCTCTTGAATACACAGAACACTGTAGATGGAAAGATCAAGTGGGCCATCAACATCGTCTCTCTTGCACTCCCTACCACTCCCTATCTTCAGGCCTTAAGTTACAATATACATGATGCATATGACTGTGAGTCTCCTCCTGTAACCTATGATCAGAGCTATGACATTTTCTCCCCTCCCAAGAATGCAAATGTGACTTTGGCCTCTATGCTCTATAAGCTTCCCTTCCGGCACACCATCGACATAGTCCTGCAAAATGCAAATACACTGACCCTCCGAAATAGTGAGATCAATCCATGGCACTTACATGGTCACGACTTTTGGGTTGTAGGACAAGGCCTTGGAAAATTTGACCCAGAGAAGGACCCAAAATCATACAATCTAAAAAACCCACCTCTTCGACACACAGTACCCTTGTTTCCTTATGCCTGGACAACACTCAGATTCAAAGCAGACAACATGGGAGTTTGGTTGCTTCACAGTACCGTTGAGCCCCGATTTTTCATGGGCATGGGAATCGTGCTCGAAGAAGGGACAGAATGGATGCTGGAAGAGCCTCCAAGTTGTACAATGGGATGCGGCCTCACCAAAGAGCTTGCCAACTCTCTTTTGAAGTTGTAGATGTTCAATCAATCAAATAAGCTTGATCATTGACAAAATAGTTGCATTGCCATCTGAGCTTTTCTAAAGCACTTGGAGTACATAATAAATTTAGTGTGTATGGAAAATGGAGTTTGGGCCTGGCTAGCGACGGAAAAGTACATTATGATTTCGAATTGCTTTTGGATTCTCATATCAAAGTGTGGTTAATGCCAAAATTAAATAATAGTGCGAGAGTCATGCATATCATGGAGTAGCTTACATTTCCTCTTATAGAAGTCAGAGTGGATTTATTTATTTAAAGGAGAAGATTCCCATTTTGAGGTCGCATATAGCCATCAAAATATTAAAAGCGTTACATACAATAATGAGTTTTATTTGGGAAAAGATAACATTATATGAAAGGGTTCAAGGCCTACAAGAAGGTGAGACGATTAAAAAGTCAAAAATTTCTAATTAATGGAAGCGGAACTTTTTTTTTTTTGTAAATGGAGGTTCGGCCGAGGTCTAATTCTCCGGGCTTTAACTTTGAATTGTACAAGGAAGGACATAGTACCCATAGGACCCTCCTTATCCCACAAGAGCAGTGGTTTACATAGCTGGATTAAATTATGGTCACAACTATTGCTCCGTGGAGCAGAACAAACAGTGGCACATCAGCCATAAGATACAACTTTCCATGTTAAACATGTCCCTTACATGATGCTGATGGGAGTTGAACCCTCGCCCCCGCCTCAACAGGGGAGAGGCCCAACCACCCAAACAAGCGACATGGGATGAAGTGGAACAATATTTACCCAAGAAGGCTCTCGCAATGTTCAATGAAGTGTTTAGATATGTTGCGGAAATGAACGAAAAAGTCTTCTTCAAAAACTAATATATCCACGGAATAAAGAAGATCGACTTGCGTCGATTGCACGATGACAAAGATAAAAAAAAGATTCGTTAATAAATCCAAGATCGTCAATATATCAAAAAGAAAATGGAAAATTATCTGCAATAGATATATATATATTTTTTTAATTGGAAGTTCAGTCGAGGCCTAGTGTCCCTAGCTTAAATTAATAAAAAAACAACGGTACAGTAGTGAAGAGACATAGTTCCCTTGGTATCCCCCTTATCCCATAGCGGAGAGGCACGATGTCCCAAAGGCATAACAATGGTGATGGCTCAAATATGAAACCTATGTTTTAGAAAGAGTTACATAAAAGGTTAATGAACTTTTCGTAACCTTCATGGGGCGGTCCCCTTGCTTTTAATCTTTTCATTTTCAAAGGTGAAAATCCTAGGGTGTTTGAGGATTCGGGACTTCTTGCAGTTACATACTCTTCTGCCTAATAGGTGAAGGGATTTTTCAATCACCCATTCTTTCAGGTGGTTGTCAAAGTTGACTCCACGTCTTTCTTTTCATATGTTCCAAAATGCTTCCTCCCCGATGGCATTCCACAAGGTAGATTAAGAGCAACCTATCATGTCTCCAAGTAATTCCTGCTTCTAGTTGATTTGATTTTGTAAACTCAAAATCTTGGCCAGAGCTTGCGAGATTGAATGACTCTCAGGGCACGAAAAGAAGAGATGATCAAGGTCTTCTCTACCATAGAAACAACACTTACACCATTGCGAGGCCCTAAAGATTTTATTAGCTTTGACATTAGTCCAACTTCCGTGGTGGAGAATTCACCACATAAGAACTGATTTTTTTCACCTCAATGAGAGGATGCCACAAGTTCATGAACTTAAATTGCCATTTGATATAGGACCAATTCAGACACCATCTCATGTTAAGGGAGATGTGCAAATCCAGGTGCTTCTTAACACTCATTATCTTATCCAATTTTTTGTTGTCGATCCATCTTAACCCGTCAATCTGTGGGGGATCATGTCCAACAAGGAGGCAAGCCTTTGAGTTCTCTCAACAATTGATTCTATGTCTTAAAAGGTACCAATCTTCATAGCCAACTCTCCTAGTCAGGTCTATGTCCTAAAATCTAGTCCAATCTCTTCTCTCTTGATTCCAGAAATGTTTCCACTTGTGAGCCCCTTTGTTCCATATTTTCTTTGCCCTTTGGAGGTTCTTTGAGTCGATTTCTTTGATTCCCACATCAGGGAACCAAATATAATTTTTTTTTCTAATCAGAGCTTTCGACTTCCAATCTTCATTGACCTTGACATATGATTTCATCTTCTTGCAACTCTCCTACAAGGAGAAGTATTAACCTCTGAACCCATGGGAGTAAAACTTTTATGCCAAAACTTACTAAATCCAACAAAATTGAATACTTAAGACATAAGTATGTAGCAACATGTAGAAGCGAGTCGTCACTTTG
Source organism: Ceratopteris richardii (assembly GCA_020310875.1). Taxonomy (NCBI): domain Eukaryota; kingdom Viridiplantae; phylum Streptophyta; class Polypodiopsida; order Polypodiales; family Pteridaceae; genus Ceratopteris; species Ceratopteris richardii. The sequence goes on from CM035414.1 coordinate 133,970,422, forward strand.
AAGCAGAACTCCAATAGTCTGGCATGTCCAGTGCCTATCCAAGACTTTTGTCCTTCTGCTCTCTCTACACAAGACAAAATAATGTCAATTATATACGAAAAGTTACATGTTGGGGCTCTGCCTCTTCGGTGAGTCTCTTCAGAATAATTTTACATAGGTGTCCAGTGGCGAACAGTGGCACGCCTAGAGGACCTAAACCCAAAAAACAGTGGAGGCCTTATTCTATGTCATCATGCTCATCTTCGGAGGGGGTAAATACATCATGTTTAAAGGATTCTTGGGTTTCTACAAAATTGTTATGGATCTTTTTAGATATAGTTTTTAAGAGCTTCTACACTTCCTCTGGTAGGAGCGTGATAGAGCCTTCGGGCGTACTGGATGTGGAGGCTTGGGTAACAATGGAATGGCTCTACGCTTCAGCAAGCTACAAAAAAAATTCTTCGTGAAGATAAAATTCTCGCTTTGTTGGGTGTTTCCGGTGCTTTGTCTCTACTTCGGCTACCAGGGTAGCCTGCTCCTTGAGGGACTTCTCCACCTCCAGACACTATTGGAGATGATTCAACCAGTGAGTAATGGCTTCAAGCTTCTGATCCTACTGCACAGTCTGAGCGGATAGCTGCTCATTAGTCTTGTTGAGGGCAGTGGCAGTCTATTGCAAAAGATCATAATCATTGGCTTGGTCTTGCAACTGGAACTTAAGCTCGTTGATGGTTGCAGCCTATACCATCATCTCCTTTTCCAACTCCTGGATCTACAAGAGATGACGAGCATTGGCATCTTGCAAATTTGTGACCTGCTTTTGGTACTTCTCTGCTTCTCTCTTGGACTCTTCGAAAAATCCTTTGAAGTATTGCATTTGCTTTTCTTCCTAGTATAGGGGACCACCCAACTATTGTTTGGTGAACACCTGTTGATCAAGATCTTGTTGGAGCTATTGATTATGGTGTTATTGTTGTTGGAAATGGTCTGCCAACTTCTGATAATAGTTTATGTCATAGGAAATTAAATATTGCATATGGAGTAAGTAGCTGCTAAGCCTACCAAACTCCTGGATGCCACATTGTTCATTGACACCAAAGCATTAGAATGTTTTATGGGTAGTGGGAAGAGGGGGAAGGGTGCGTACACCGGGTTCATCTATGATAGATATCGTCGCGGCATTCCATGATGAAGTAGGTGGTGACAAAGAAGAACAGCCACCACTAAGAGGTGTGTCGGGTGGGAGTAGGAGGATGAGAGGGTAGGGTAAGACTAGAAGGTGCTCTATTTGGGGATGTTGTGGTGATGGCATCCATCGGCTTTGGAGAAGGCAAGGGGGATGGAGAGGGTTCTTTACTCTTTGATGGTGAGGGTGAAGGAGGGTAGCATCCTACATGATAGCATCTTTTGGTGGAGAGCATAGTGGGGGAGGTGGAGGAGTAGAAGATGAGGATGATGGCTCACTATTGACTATCGAAGGAGAGGGTGGAGGAGAACAGCGAGTCGTAACAAACGAGAACTATGTCGTAAAAAGAGAACACTCTCGTCAAAAATTACATGTTTTCACCTCATTTTTGGAATTCCTTTACACCAGTATACATATATTACAAAAATGAGGTGAAAACAAGTAATTTTTGACATTTTTTGTCATTTTCTCAAAAAAAAATGAGCTCAAAATGTAGTCAAAATTTCACTATATTAGGCATTGACGTGTCCCAAAATGTATATGATAAGACATTGACATGTCCAAAATCTATATGATAAGACATTGACATGTCTAAAATATATATAAGAATGTAGAAATCAATAGTTTTTACACAAAAATAACATTTTAGACATATCTTTAATGGGTGGATATCTGATTGTTATTCAAAATTGCTACAAAACATGGTTTCATTAACCAAACTACTTTGAGGCATTTACATAAGCACTAAAAATGTCTGAGAGCTTCAATGCAACTCACAACTTTGTCGATCTATGTCTACACCCTCATCATCTGATGCACTTGATTCAGTCTCATACTGTTGAGAGCTCTCTTCTTCTTCTTCTATATCCACAAGAGCTCTATCTTCATCCACGTACATACCAAATTCTGCAGGATCATGCACAACTCTTCTTGTTTTCCTATGATTTCCTGTACCACATACATCTGGAAGCTTTTGTTTTATCATGTTGATGGTTGCTTTCCTCAAGTGACCAGTTTTTGTCAAGGAAAAATCATAAACAAGAATATCTACATCATCCATTTTAAGAGTGGATGTGCTTCGAATATTCTTTTTCCTTTTTGAACCTGTTCGTTTAGTATCACACACCATTTCTAAGTTATATTTACCTGTGAATGCATTACTACTTTTAGTGTAATACCAATGCACCATCAAAGCCTCTATTCTTCTCTGATCAATATCTTTAGTTATCTCTAAAACCTTTGCAATCCAAAATGGTCTGGTAGCCTCATCACCATCAGCAAGTACTGCAATAAGCATTCCAACATTTATCTCTATTAAATTTCCTTGCCATCTTGCTTCTGCCTGTTTTGTCATCCTTGGGCCTACATAAATATTTCTTTCTGGTGGATGTATAAAACTTTGAAGTGCATCTGCATTACATGCTTGGGCCACATTCACAGATCTTTGTGTACAAAAATCCCATGTGAATGGAACATCAACTGGCCAGTGACCTGCAATTGTATACTGTATAATCTCTTCTTGATGATTGAAAAAGTCCTCCCACCAAGATACATCTTGATCTCCAGCATATTTTTTTGCACGCTCAATATGTCTCTTCTTTTCAATGAGTGCATGCATCCAGCTTTTACTTTGATCAACCACACTTCCACATCTTTCTGTATTGTTTTTATCTTCATATGGTGATTGTTCTGCACCATACACTGTTACAGTAGACAAATTAGGCACCTGCAATAAGAATCTGCATCCCTCTTTAGGCTCCCACCCAAGAGAAGATGAATACTGCTTTGCAAATAAAAGGGTTATTTCATCAACCCTCCTCATCAAGAATACATGGTTGAAACTAATATTGTGCAATGGAGCCAAAACCTTAGCACTGTTATCAAGGCCCATTGAGCAAAAGTGCTTAAAGTCATAAATCTGTGTGAGGTGTTGAACTTCTGGTTTTGGAGTATATGCTTCTGAAATCAGCTCAGATAAAATCATAAGAGTAAAAGCATTGTTACGTGCCAACTTCTTAGAGAAAGTACTGAACATTTGATCAATGTGATCATGAGTGTGGCCAACTAGAAGAAAATTTACCTTAACCTTCTGAAATACCTGTTTTTCAACAAGCATGCTTAAATATCCAAAGACTGTAGAATTTTTATTCTCTCTTGCAGTATTATCTAGTTGCAAATATAGAGTTGGTGGCAAAAGACGCTTCCATGATTGCAAAACACGATGAATGACAGTAACTGTAAGGTTTGGATCATTATGCACATTCGGATATGTGAAGAAAACCTTGGACATTACAGTTCCATTGTATACCAAAGCACCAACCAAATGCATTTGCACAAGGACTTCATCTCCAATGTCCTTAGGGATGCAATAAAAATGTGGCAAACAAGTTTTTTTTTATCCATACCATCAATCAACAAACACATATAACGCTCCGGATTTCTGAGTGCCTTACTTCGATGATGAATTGCTTTCTTTCTCTCTAATGCTTGACTGTCACGATGGTTGTTAAGAAGGTTTTTAGAATTATGCTTTTCCTGTGGTGTTGTAGCCCCTTTTGCCATGTTTTTCAAAGTGGCGCAAACTGAACATTCACCCATTCTAACTTTACGAGGAATAGAAACATTGTTAAACTCTTCCTTCCATAATCGAGTAAAGTGATGATACAACACATACTTCTCATTTCTATTTTCCATGTCTTCTCTATATATTTGAAATACCTCTCGTCGAGTAAAGTTATCTGACAAGTGCAACCTTCCAGTTGTAGGCATAACTTCACAATGCAAGCTAAAATAGTTCATCATCCAATTCATTGCATGACGTCCAACAGATCCTTTGGTCCCAACATGGAACGTATCCAAAATGAGATCCCCATTCAAAAACCCTTGTTGAACCCTATGTATTCTAAAATTTCCTACACCCATTGCAATTTTAAATGCAGCCCTACATCATGGCATCCCTTGAGTAAAGAAATATTCAAAACCAACACACGTTACTGACATGTTATCCTCAATCATTTGCATGCAAGAAACAAGGTATATATCTTGCCTTTCACTATCTAAATGGAGGAATTTTTCTCTTAGGTGCTTTAGTTTCTTCATTCCTAAATTATACAAACATTTCAAACCACAACAATGCTTCACAATATCCAATGCAATCTGTCTATCTGAAGTAAGAAATTTAAATCTTTTTCGACTTACTTCACGAGACCTTCTTTTAAATCGTAGATTGAGCTTGCTTTGCTTTTTCGTTGCTCCACATGCACTTGAGTCAGAAGGGAGATCAATGGTTGGATCATATGGGAGATCAAGAGGTGCATTTGGTTGAGCAGCATTGCACAGTGAATTGGATAACTTAAATGACTCAACAGAAAACATGGAATCATCAGCACGTTCTAAATCATAGGGATCATCACTTCTCTGGAAAGGTTCAACTGAGAACAATGAATCAATATGAGCAGAGCAAGCTGATGCCCAAGCATCCACTGAAAAGATTGAGCTCATCTTCACTGAGTTCACAGAAGACTGAAGATGAATTACCTTTTTAAATAAGTAGAAATCCGAGATCAAGTGAAGATGTCACATCAAATGTCACATCAAGAAGATATGAAATCAAAAGCTTATTAAAGTACATTAAATAACATTAAACATCAAATTACATCAAATCAATTAATTACTCAAATATACACTAATAAGGGAACCAAAGATTTGATTCACTTTTGATTCAAATGAGAAACACAGTTGATTTCTAACTACATATGAGTCATTGAGTCTAAGCATTGTGAATGAATCAAAATATATCCAAGTTGAGTTCCAACAGGAATATATAATAAAATTGTTTGGAGAAATTTTACAAGAAGAAATTTTACAACTGGAATATATCCAAGTTGAGTTCCAACTGGAATATGCTATGCCATTGAACACTATACAAGAAGAAATTTTACATTTGGTTAAGATTTCAAGGATTAGGTTTTATTGTGGTCTTGGCTAGATATCAAAGAGGTAGATGAAAGTATATTAAAAAAGAATTATGTGTAAAAGAGGTACACAGAATGTTTATTCATACATTGATTTTCCATTTCAACAATGTGTTACAAGATAAATGTGAATATGAACTAAAGTGTGGAGGATAACACTATAAAGATGTCATTAATCTCACAACTTAGACCTGATTTTCTCCCAAGCAACAGACTCTAAGAAAAAACTTCTACATGAGATTAGAAATCCTCATGTACATACCATACTGTTGCCATTGAAGTTTAATTTCCATGCAAATGTATATAAATAGTTGCAAGGTTCTGTACTTGAATGTTTATTCATACATTGATTTTCCATTTCAACAGTGAGTTACAAGATAAATGTGAATATGAACTAAAGTGAGGAGGGTAATACTATAAAGATGTCATTAGTCTCCCACATTTAACACAACTTTGACTTGATTTTCTCCCAAGAAAGAGATTCTAAGAAAAAAATCTCTACATGAGTTTAGATATCCTCATGGACATACCATACTCTTGCCATTGAAATGTAATTTCTATGCAAATGTATATAAATAGTTGCAAGGGTCTATGAATATTTCATTAAAGTGGCTCTGAAACAACCTATTTGTGTGGGTGCTATTCCTTGGTTAGATAAGTTGACAGATTTAGTTAGCAACTGGACTCATTCAGTTAGATCCAGTTAGTCTCTGGTTCAAGTTACCCAATTGCCTATAAATACCAGAGGAGGAGATCATTCGCATTTTCAAAATTCACGAGCAAGAGAGAGCAGCAGAGCATAGACAGCCATGGAGCACAGAGCTCAGCATACCAACAAGCCAAGTCTGATGGAGAAGAAGAATGTTGGCAAAAGTACCAAGAGGTAGACAAAATCATACCATAAATAAAGATTCCTAAAAGATTCCCTCTGTATGTCTGTGAACAAGTCTGATTTCTAGGTATTTATTTTTCTTACCTCAAGAAATATGGATCCAAAGCATGTACAGCTCGATGCCTGGCATCGACTTTAAGGTGTAAGTCGATGCCAGGCATCGACTTAGGATTGCAAGTGGATGCCAGGCATCGACTTGTCGGTGCAAGTCGATGCCTGGCATCGACTTGCACCTGCAAGTCGATGCCTGGTATCGAGTTTTCGGTGCAAGTCGATGCTTGGCATCGACCTGCAGCCCCAAGTCGATGCCTGGCATCGACTTACACCTGAAAGTCGATGCCAGGCATCGACTTGGGCCCAAAAGTCGATGCCAAGCATCGACTTGCCGGCATCAACATGCACTGAAAAGTCGATGCCAGGCATCGACTTTAGGGTGCAAAGTCGATGCTTGGCATCGGCTTTTGGGCCCAAGTCGATGCTTGGCATCGACTTTTGGGCCCAAGTCGATGCCAGGCATCGACTTTGTGTGCAAGTCGATGCCAGGCATTGACTTGAGGGTAAAAGTCGATGCCAGGCATCGACTTGGCCCAAAAGTCGATGCCAAGCATCGACTTGGGCCCAAAAGTAGATGCCAAGCATCGACTCTTGCCTGGCCAAGTCGATGCTTGGCATCGACTTTCACCCTCAAGTCGATGCCGGGCATCGACTTGCACACAAAGTCGATGCCTGGCATCGACATGCACTTAAACATCGATGCCTGGCATCGACCTAAAGCTCAAAATCGATGCCTGGCATGGACTTGGGCCTTTGAAAACCACATTTACGTTTGATCTGATATTTCCAAGTGCCTTCAGGGATGCGGAGTCCAAGGATGAAAGGCCCTTCAAGAAGCTCAGAGTCACCATGGGCTCTGGTGACCAGCAACGTGACAAAGGCATTGGTCACCAAGCAAAACCAAAGAAAATTATTGCACCATTATCCTCTGAGAAGGCCAGCAACCCACTAGGAATATCCTCAGGTGGACAGAGTAGCATAAAAATTCCTGAGGAGGATCCAAATATGAAGGAAAGGTCTAGGGAGACGGAGGTCATGAGGACAGATCGTCCACTTCGGGACATGACAAATCTAGAGTGGTGCCTTCAGTACGTTGAAGAGAAGAATGCAGTCCTCCTTGTGTTCGCAGGGGCTTATGGCAGAGGAAAGATCACGACAACACAAGGTTTTCAGTATGGCCTTGTTTACAAACTGGATTATGAAGATGAAGATTCTGACAACCTGCTTTTCTTGGTGGAGACATGGAAAGGATTAAGAAATGTCATATGCAAGATGGATTTCTTGTGCCCAGAGTGTTGTGTTCCAAAAGGGCTAGCTCAGATATGCAGAGACTCAGTGAATTTCATCAAGGACCTGATGCCATGGATCCAGGGCAATATCATGCCAACACAACAGAAGAAGACGACCCCTGTAAAGGCAAGGGGTAAGCAGAGCGTGCAGAAAAAGCTCCAAAAGAAAAAGAAGATAATTTCAGAAGAGGAGTTTTCTGACTCAAGCTCTAGCTCTGGGGACATAATTGTTGCACCTGGTGGAGAGCTTGCATCTGGTGTTCTTGGTACTGAGCAGAATAAGATGAGGGAGGACATAGCTAGAAGAAAAGTTGTGAAGAAGGGGCAGTTGTTCCACCTGCCAATCAATATCATCCACAGGCCACCCATAGATCCAATCACAGGGAGGAGGCCCCTTGAGATCAGGGAGCCACATAATTTGCACGTCCAGAATCTTAAGAAGAAAATGAAAATAAATCCTCATGCTACTGTTGTGCCATTCCTTGTCATGGTGGATCCGAATGAGTGCAGCTGTGTGGACGAGTTCAATGAGGGTTTGTTTGAGGATTACACTTATTATGTGATTGGAGGTTCACACTCTGCAGAGGCTCGTAGACAGTTAGTGAAGGAGCACCCTACTACATTTTTCTTTAGGTATGCAGAGTGTAAGATATATGCTGGTCTTACAACTGAGGAAGCCAAGCTTCTTGCTTGGGATCACAACAACGACAATGACTACAGGCAGAAAATGTCCTCCATAGAGAGAATTCGGTTCTTCCACCATGAATATGAAGATTGTCTTGTGAAGGAAGCTGGAAGAATACATCCCAATCTACGAAAGCAATGCCTTATTGAGGTTGGAATTGCATTGGATGAGAATAGAAAGTCTGATGCTTTGAGGAAATATGATCCATGGTTTCAACTGGCATTCAGATCAGGTGAGATCTGGGATCTACAAGATAGAATTTTCACAATGTGGGAGAATAAGGAGGTCAAGGGCCAGAAGCAACGAAAGTCGAGGCCAGACCCACAAGTTGATCTGAAGGGAAAGGGAAGGAAAGTTGACCTTTCAATTGAAGAGGCTCCTGAGGACATGAAGCTGACCCCATGGAGGGCCCTTCAAGGAATCAAGGATGATACATTGATCATATCAACTTTGTCAAGGGTAATCTCGAAGGATTTAAGCCTGGAGGAGATGGTGACTGAGCTCAATAAGTATGTATGTTATTCTCATATCCTTTTTCCCTCCTCCCATGCTTCTGGTCTAACCTAGTCTCTTTTATATTTCTGTGTCTGTAGTCATAAAGTGTACATGAAGATTCAGGAGGTGATGATGAAGAGGCTGGGTTGCTTTTCTTGGACAGAGGTCCAAGCAGACTATCCAACCACATCATCCTACAAAGCCTTATAAGAATATTTCATCCTGTTTCGTGATTGGGTAGGTTCTCTTTCTGAGGTTGTGCCTGGTTTGCCATTAAGTTAGATGCCTTGATTCACCTAACCAATTTGATGCCTTGCATGGCATCGACTTACAGCTAAATTCGATGCCTGGCATCAGTCTACAGGCAAAAGTCGATGCTTGGCATCGACCTGCAGGCAGAAGTCGATGCCTGGCATCGACTTGGGGGCATAAGTCAATGCCTGGCATCGACTTGCAGCATAAGTCGATGTCTGGCATCGACCTGCAACATAAGTCGATGCCTGGCATCGACCTCGTGGCAAAAGTCGATGCCAGGCATCGACTTATGTCCCAAAGTCAATGCCAAGCATCGATTTTCAGTAGAAGGTCGATGCCTAGCATCTACCCCAACAAGAAATCGATGCTCTTCTATTCCTTATGTTCTGTTTGCTGTATTGAAGAGCTCTTTTAATTGTCTTTCCAATTTTTTCTGCAGAAACCAAGGAAAAGTAAGTCTACAGAGGTACTAGATGATTGCCCCCCTGCATTCCTTGCTCACATTCAAAGAGCAAGGCATGAGAAATCTAGACTGAAAGCAAAGGAGATGGATTTTGATGATGAACCTGATCTTAAATGTTTCTCCAATCCCCTAGACCCCCTTAGGCCTGTATATTACAATGTGTTCTGTAGTGATGTAAATAATATTTGTTCTGTTGTGCCTAGAAAACATTTCTCCCTTTTCATAGCGGACATACCCTATGGATTTAGGATGTTGGGATCAGTTAATGATGATGAACCCTTCAAACACCCTCAGATTCGGAAGATGGTCACTGATTTTGCAGAGTTGACTATGTCTCCTCTTTGGAGGATAGTAATTTTCCATAGCAAAGACCAGTCTTTCTTTGTTTCAACTGCTCTGAAGGCAAGATGTCATGCTGTGGAGTGCCTCACTTGGTAAGTAATCTTCTTTCTATCTCCATGGCTTTAATGATGCTCTCTGTGACTCATAGTTCTTTTTTGCAGGGTGAAGACAAACGTAAATCACACTCCTTTGCATCGGTTTGTGAGCGCCACTGAATGCATTACAGTTGGCTATTATGATGAAGTAAGCAAAAGGAGAGTCAGGGAGCATTGCAATGAGAATGGGATCTCAAATGTGCTCATGTTCCCAGCCGTTACCAAGAAACTTCGTCATGTAGCTGGGGACATGACATTGGTTAACCCTTATCAGAAGCCACAAAAACTCATAATGAGATTGCTTCAGCTATTCTCCAATGATGATGACTGGGTCCTAGACCTTTTTTCGGGCACAGGTAATTTCAATTTTCACAATTTTCATTAGTCATGGTTGATTGAAGCCTCTAAGTGGTTTTCTGCTATTACAGGAACGACTCTGGCTTGCTCCTTAAAGATGTTTAGGCACTGCATAGCTGTGGAGAAGGATGATGCTCAAGTGAGCTTCATTAGAATGAGAATCAATGGGCTGAATGAATGCCCAGATGAAGACCAAGAGGTTGGAAGGAAGCACATTGCAGATACGGAGAGATTCCAACCAGCTTCAAGGGAGCCTGTTCCCCCACTTGCAGATGAACCGGGGGACATGGCTGACCTTGAAGAGCCAATCTTGGAGCAAGAGAGGCAAGATAGGTGTTCTAATGTGCCAGAGGATCCCAATATCCTTGAGCCTGAGGAAAGCTATGATCAGCTTCTATTGTAGATTCACATTACTCTTGTAGAACAAATGAAATGTAAAATATCATTTTAATGGAAATATAATTTGGAGTTCTGCTTCCACTTTGTGTTCAGCTTGATTTATCTTGAGCATTTCTCTGATCATGTGTGAATGTTTCTTAGTATAATTTTGTTGAATATTATCTTCTCTTGGGAATGCTTTTGTGAAATGTATTTCATATTCTGTTAATATGGCCAGGCATTCAATGGGGATCTTAACCATACAAAGGGGATGATCTTAATTGCCTTGTTAAAATGCTCTGATTTTTGCAACACATGTACTCTAATTTTCGAGTAACTTTTAATTAGCTATCATCTGTGCTTGTTGAGGTTATAGATGTAATGAAGGAGCTTCACGAATTCTTACTTGTACCTTTTCAACTCTAATCTATTGTCCAAGATCTTGATGTGGGATTCTTGGTCATGCTCAACAACTAGTTTTCATGGCAGCAAGAATTTTAGTATATCTATCTTGACTACTTGGGATATGAGATCAAGCTTCTAGTGACAATATTTACAAGCAAGACTCGTGATGCTTTCTAGATATTGTAAAATGCCCACTTTTTTGCTTCATATAATGGTCTTTAGGTAAAAAGAAAAAGAGAACATGTCTTTGTTCTCCTTTGTTGTGACTCAGTGTTGGAGGTGGATTATTCATCTGTGGTTCATAATTTTCTGCACTAGAGGAAGAACAAACGACGACACAAGTAGGTTTGGAGCAATGGAGTATGAGGTTAACTCTTTCGTCTTCCTCATCTTCTGAAGGAGGGGTGGATTGTGTAAATCGGCGAGGAACAAGAACCACGTAGGTGGTGATGGGGAATTTGCCTGGGTATAAGACAGATAGCAGATAGAGCAATTTAGTTTTTAGTTGATTGTCGCTATCTAACTTTCGGATGACATTCTGGCATTCTTTATGAATGCAGTTGAAGAGGATGATCGACCATTGATTGGTCGTTGAGCAACAGATACTATAATGTAGTAGAATTGGTGAGAAATTCCACATGGATGGTGTCGGAGGTTAAGCAAGATCACTAGGAAATGTAAAATGGAGCACTCCATCTCTGATCAACAGTAGATAGCATGCTCATTTGAGCTATGTCAGGGAGAGAGCTGCTCCATAGCAGCACGGGATAGGGATGGCACTAATGCTATACCATCAGTGGGTAGGAAAAATCGCTAACCTACTTCGATGGGTGTGGTGCGAAGCTGTTATCCACTGAGAGGGACACGTAGGTTCTAGTGCCATGGCACGAATAAGACTCTCTGCAACAGGATGTGCCAAAGCACCTTCCCACTGTAGGAGGGAAAAATGCACAAGGCAGCGCAGGGTCAAAAAACTCTCAGTTTCATCAGAGACTACAATGGATACTGGTTCAAAAGATGCTAAAACTTCCATGATCACTTGATTGCACCAAAGCTAAATGGTTGCAAGGTCAATACAAGAAAGGAAAACACACAAACACAATAGTGGGTGATCACAAAGCAGAGGGGATTTTAAACATGCAAGGTGGCACGGTGACATGATTGAAAAATGGGGCGATCGTAATAATGAATTCACATCGAGGAAGATACATCATAACAATCATGCAAACATGGGTGGCGGACCAATACTTACATGGAAGAAATCCGAAAAGGCGGAAGCTTTGACCCATTGGCTAGATTTTTAATCAGTGTTCTGACAAGGGCCTCCAACCAAAAAATTGATGCACCAATCTGCACCGAAATCTAGTATGGACTGAACCATCCAACTTTGAATTTCCCTACAGCTCAATCTGACTTAGGATTATAGAACAGAACAAGTTGACCAACTTCAAATGTTGGAGTCCTTAAGAAACGGTCATGCATCTAGGCTTGTCACATCTTTTCTTCTTGCATGAGCAAAAAGCTTTCAAACCATTGTTCATCCAATGCCCTCACATCATCAATACGATAGTATAAAGCGATTCAGCTAGTAATAATTTGTGCTCAATAGAAAATCATAGACTAGTGCGATATGTCTAGAGAACAACAGGAAGCAATTGATTCCATCAATCAAGACAATCCGAAATTAATTTTCTCAACAAATTCAACAGTGTTTTTTTAGTACTTTTTGCAAGACCATTAGCACGAGGATAATAGGGAGTGCTAAATTTATTTTTAATATTGAAACAGGTTGTTAATGCTACAATGAGTTCATTTGCAAATGGTTGTCTCAGTCCGACACTAGTTCAAAGGGAAGACCAAATTGTGGAAAAAGATCTCTAGTCAAGCATTGGGCTGTTGGAGTTAGACGTCTGCGGAAGCATGCGAACAGCACAAGGAAGAAGAAGAAGCTTGGAGCACAAACACACAATACTGAATGTATTACTAGAGAATGTACAAAGATTAAGTAGCCCATTAGGGCAATAGGCGTATATGCAAGCCGGGGGAAAAAAACCTCCTAAAGAGGGAAAAAAGTGCCCCGGCGGTCCTAGTGTGTTCACACACATCACTACCTAAATATATCAACAAATCCCCCCTAGGAGTGATGTGGTGAACAAGGACCTAGCACTCATGTATAAGGAAGTGCCAAGCTATGTGGAAATCACTCCACAAAAGGAAGTAAGCCCAAAGCTTTGCGGAAAGCTTCAAACTTCTCCCTAGGCAGAGCCTTCGTAAAAAGGTCTGCAATGTTCTCCTGCGTGGGCACATATGCCAAGCTGATCTCCCCAGCAGAGAACCCCTCCCTGACATAGTGATAATGCACCTCAATGTGCTTAGTGCGAGCATGGAACACAGGGTTCCTCGCAACTGCCAATGTGCTCTGATTGTCAGTGAAGATGGTGGTGGCAGAAGACTGGCCAACACCCAAATCAGCCATAAGGCGTCTGAGCCACACACACTCAACAGTCGCTGTGAAAGCTGCCCTATACTCAGCCTCACAACTGGAAGTGGCCACAGTAGGCTGCTTCTTGCTCAACCAAGATATACATGAGCTACCAAGCATGAAGCAAAAACCACTGGTGGACACACGAGTGTCATAGCAACCAGCCCAATCTGAGTCAGAAAAAGCATGGAAATCTGGCGGTAGTGATCCCCCCTTGGGATAAAACAACCCAAGTAGCCGAGTACCACTCAAGTAGCGAAAGATGCGCTTGACCGCCTTCCAATGCGTGACTCTTGGGCAATGCATAAACCTGCTCATTTGTGAGACAGCAAACTGAATATCTGGTTGAGTAATGCATAAGTAAATCAAGCATCCAACAGCCTGCTGATAGAGAACAGCATCAAATGCATCTCAAGCATCATGAAGACTCAATCGTAAACCTGTCTCCATAGGAGTGGCAATAGGCTTACAGTCTTCAAGACCAAAACGCTGCAATAATGTGTCAATATATTTCGTTTGACACAAAGTCATTCCACCATGAATTGCATAAACTGAATGCCCAAATAGTGATGCAAATGCCCCAAATCAGACATCTCAAATGAGGCATGCAAATCAGCCTTGAAATCAGCAATATGCTTCTCAATAGGACCAGTGAGCAACATGTCATCAACATATACAACAATGATCAGAAGCACATCATTAGCACACTTAACATATAAGGTGCTTTTAGTTGGACTGTTCTCAAAACCATGTGCAACCAAATAGGCATGTATCTTCTCATACCAAGCACGTGGTGCTTGCTTTAAACCATATAATGCCTTCTTTAACCTGCACACCTGGTTTTCATGCCCTTTCTGCACAAAGCCACGGGGCTGAAAAACATACACTTCTTCATGCAAGTCACCATTCAGAAATGATGTTTTAATGTCCAACTGATGTACATTCCAACCATGATGGGCTGAAAGTGCACAAATGCTCTGAACAATAGTCATACGGCATGTAGGTGCAAAGGTCTCATCAAAATCAATGCCTCTTTCCTGCGCATAACCCTTTGCAACAAGCCTAGCCTTATACTTGTCAACTGTACCATCAGGTTTACGCTTCAGCTTGTATACCCACTTAGTGCCAATGGCCTTCTTGCCAGGAGGAAAGTCACATAAAGACCATGTACCATTCTTCATTATAGCATCATATTCAGATTGCATAGCAGCCATCCAATTTTCTGAATTCTGTGCTTCATCAAAAGAAACAGGCTCATTCTCATCACAGAGACTAGATGCAGCCATAGCATAGCACTCTGATGCAAAGGAGGCATTATGAGAGCCTGAACGAGTACGATATGACAAAGGTGCATCTAATTTTCTATCACGCAAAGTCTGCACCAGCCATTTTGGCATAGTTTTTGCTTGCTCAATATCAGCTCTCTCATCAACAAGTGCATCATGTAAATCTGCATCAGAAATGGAATTATCTGCATCATCATATGAAACCTGCAAAGGCTGAGAATTTGCCTCATTAGGACCAGCACTAGACTATCCACCTGTAAAAAGAGGCATCAAAGTATCATACATGTCTTTGGAGCTAACAGATGTCTCCTTAGTACATGAAAGCAATGGTTGAATATCATCTTCCACAAAGACAACATCACGGCTAACCAGAATGCGTTTAGTCTGTGGATGATACAGACGATAGCCTTTACTTTCAGAACTGTACCCAACAAAAATACATTTTACTGCCTTATCATCCAATTTTCTGCAATGTTGTTCAGGCACTAGTGCATATGCTTGACAACCAAAAACACGCAGATGAGCAACAAATGGATTGCATTCATGTCAAGCCTCATATGGAGTGATAGACTGCAGCGCTTTAGTGGGACACCTGTTCAGTACATATGCTGCACACATGACAGCCTCAAGCTAGAAACTATGTGGTGAAGCATGACTCTTGAGCATGCACCTCGCCATCTCCATGAGTGACCTGTTCTTTCATTCAGCAACTCCATTCTGTTGAGGTGTATACAGCATTGTACACTGGTGTTTTATCCCACGTTCAACCAGAAATGCATTAAAATCAGAAGACATATATTCCCCCCCTCGATCAAAACGGAGGGTGCCCATTTTACATGCTGACAGATTTTCAGCCAAAACCAAAAACTATTTGAAGCACATGAACACTTCGGACTTTTCTTTGAGTGGATATACCCATGCATGCCTGGAAAAATCATCAATGAAAGTCACAAAGTAAAGGTAATTTCCAAAAGAGGGTGTCTGCATAGGACCACAGACATCACTATGTACAAGCTGCAATTTCTGCGTAGCCTGAACTGAACCATCTTTTGGAAATGATGAATGCTGCATTTTGCCCAAAGTACAGCCTTCACAGACATGTTTTCCAGGTGCCTCAAGTTTGGGCAAAGAGGACACCATTTCTGATTTCTGCAGGCGTAGCAAACTAGCAAAATTCATATGACCAAAGCGTGCATGCCAAAGCTTTGCATCTGACATAGCTTGAGAATCATGAACTGCACATGCCGAATCATTCATAGATCTTTCATAGTCTATGAGCTTATACAGCCCACGACATAAAATGCCAGAAGTAATAATCACATCGCCATTTGAGAGATCATGAACTGTACACCTGTCATCAACAAATTTCACAACCAAGCCAATCTTGGCTAATGTAGAAACTAATAACAGGTTCTTTTTTATCCGTGGCACAAATAAAGCATCTGACAAAGTGAAAGAACTACCATCTGCAGTAGTCAGAATGATCTTGCCAACTCCCATAACAGGATAAGAGGAGTTGTTGGCGCATGTGACAGTATTCCCTGCAGGGACAGGCTCGAGTGAAGAGAAGAAACTGCGCTGCGAGGTAATATGTTTGGTCGCCCCACTGTCAAAGTACCAAACATATGAGTCTACTACAGACATGCACTGATCATGAGAAGATGGGTCAAAACTGCAGACAGTAGTAAATGCCCATTCTTCTTCCTGCACAAGATTTGCAGACTCTGTTTTTGGTGTAGAGGCCTCTGCAACAACCATTCCAGCCTCTTTCTTCTTTGCCTCTTTAGCAGCCAGTTTTGCACAGTTCTTTATGATATGATCATTTCCTTTACAGTACTTGCAAAACAATTTCTACTTTTCTGATTTCTTCTCATCTTTATCTTGGTTCTTCGATTGTGCAGCATTTGCAGATTTCTGCTTACTAGTAGAAGAGCCCCATTTTCCTTTGCCCTTCTGACTAGCCAGGAAAGCTTGATCTGCAACATGCATAATGGACTTGTTTTGCCTCGACTGATCTTCCTGCAACAGAAGAGAGACTAACTCCTCAAATGACAAGGCATTTGGATTGCCTTTCATCATCAACCGAAGAGTAGAGGCAAAACTCTAATATGAATCAGGAAGACCATTCAGAACGGTTTGCACAAGTGAGCTATCTGGTATAACCTCATCAGCAGAAATCAATTGTTCCTTCAGGTCTTTGATCTTTGTGAGAAAACTATCCATAGAATCACCTTCATTCATATGCTCACTCTCCAACTGTTTTCGGAGGTAAGCAACATGAGTCTCATTCCTAGCCTGGTACAAAGTGGTAAGTGTATCCCAAGCATCCCTAGTTGTTCTGCAAGAGCGTATGTGAAGAATAATGGCACGTTTAACAGACAAAGCTATCAATGCATGTGCCTGGGCATCTCTGCCATCCCAACGAATCTGCTCTGCAGTAGGTGCAACAGAAATAGCAGCACGAACAAGAATCTGCGGAATATCATCTTCGACACCATCTTCATCAGCTCCAGCACCTGTACTTGCAGTACCTGTTGTTACAGGTGTAACATGACGTCTTTCAACACCCTGCACAATGTTCCACAGTCCTTTTGCAACCAGTACAAGTCGCATCATATAAGCCCATAATGGGTAGTTGGTACCATCCAACTTATCCTCAACAGCCAACATACGGAATACATCACTACTTTCAGCCATGGCCGGTGACTAAAATACCTTGATGCGGAAAATTGACTGTATCTCAAAAAGTTGAACAGAACTGCACAGACAAGTTCTGCTAGACCTGTAGCAGACTTTGAGACGCTTAAACTGGCGAACAAAAACTGGTATATACCTTTGGCACAAAAAGACGAAATAGCCTACATAAGCACTGCGATAGTGTGTTCGGAGGCCGAAACGAGCTCAGATCGCGATTTTGGCACCACAAAGTGAAGCAGTTTTGATCTCGAAAACACTCTGAGTATGCTCACCAAAATTCATGCGATTCTAAGACTGCAAAATGGAGGAGTGTCGACGGCACCCTAGATGAAGTGACGACCTGCTCTGATACCAATTGTTGGAGTTAGACATCTACAGAAGCACGCGAACAGCACAAGGAAGAAGAAGAAGCTTGGAGCACAAACACACAATACTGAATGTATTACTAGAGAATGTACAAAGATTAAGTAGCCCATTAGGGCAATAGGCGTATATGCAAGCTGGGGGAAAAAAACCTCCTAAAGAGGGAAAAAAGTGCCCCGGCAGTCCTAGTGTGTTCACACACATCACTACCTAAATATATCAACATGGGCAACCATAGCAGTGGCAGAATGAACTACCCAAGCAGTGGCATATTCGTGCAGGTCAAAATATCATGATTAGTAGTTAAAGCAATCGGGGGAGTAATTGGGCCAATGAAGTCCAAGCCCCATTTTCAAAATGGTTCTAAAGGGAGAACACGTTGGAGAGGAAAATGATATCGTGGTAGAGCTTGAACAGTGTGTTGATAGGGATCACACTGTCCAACATATGCATGCAAGTCGCATTGCATAGTTGGCCACCAAAGACCACTTTGCAAAAAGTTTTTGTGTGTTAATTCCACCAAAAAATGACCCACTGAGGATGGAGAGGGTGAGGCAAGGCGAAAACTCATGATATTTCATGTTTTGGGACACATCGGAGCAAGACTCTCGAGAGGTCAGCATGGTATAGTTGGCCTACAATAATTCGGAAGTATTGACTGTACAAAGCCAGTTTCTATCGTATTGTAACTGACATAGAGTCCGATGAACAGCCTATTGTCAGGAAACTCATAAGAGTATTGTAATAGGAGTCAACCAAATTACAATGAACCAATGATGAGTAGGGTTTAGATATATAAATAGCTAGAGAAGAATCATCTAAGCCCATTGAGTTCTCAGTGAAATCTAACCAAGACAAAAAGTCAGCAATTGCATGAGAAGATCCCGAACAATGGACTTCATCATAGTCAAATTCATGTAGAAGGAGGACCCATTGGGCAAGTCGTCCACCTAGTTTTGCTTATGCACCAAATATTTCAGTGCAAAGTGGTCCAATGGAAGATAAATTTGTGACCAAGTAGGTAGTGGTAGAATTTTTTCACGAAATACATCAGTCCCAGACATTCACACTCTGTAATAGAATAATTTCATTCAGTTGGAGCTAATCGAGGACTAGTGTACTAGACTGGTCAGAACCATTTATCATACAATTGCATAAGGACACTCCCTATAGCAATGTCAAATGCATCCACGAAAACATGAAAAGGAAGATCCCAATTTAGGGTTTGCGGGATCAGTGACTTCGTAAGTAATCGTTTCAGATGAACAAAACTTTCTTGGCATTCGAGGGTCCATTGAAAATCTCAAGGTGCCACTGTAGTCAGACACGTAAGGGGAATAGTTAAATGGGCCAACCATCATAAGTGGCGACCATGCCATCTAATTTGACCAAGGAAGCATAAAGCATCTTTGGGCGACTTCAGGAAAGGGGCTTTTAAGATTACTTGGACTTTATCAAGGTTGACCTAAATTCCTCATTGCAAGCTAATATATCCAATAGTTTACCACGAGAAACAACAAAGATAGATTTATGGGGATTTAAATAGAGCCTATAATTCTAGCATTTAAGGAAACTGAGTCACATATGCAATAAATGTGCATTTGTAGCACCAAAGACCAAAAAAGCATCATAATATATGTGCATAAAGCTTGTCAGGTAAGGAGAAAAAATATCCTCCATATAGCATTGGAATATGCTTGGGGCATTCCAAAGCCCGAAGTACATAATTGTACATGCATACACACCCCGATTGGTAATAAAAGCTATCTTAGGAATATCATGTTCAACCATCCAAACTTGATTGTAGCCATGGTATCTGTCTAAAAAAGAATACATTTCACGTCCGATGACTTCGTCAAGCATACTATCTAAGAAAGGCAAAGGAAAAGGATAGTATTTCTTTGTACTTCTCTGACATTAAATATCAACCTTTGGGGCTATGTTTTCAGCCACACTCGTAAAGCTACAAGTTTCTTGAAAGATTTCAGTTTTGGTGGGAGCAGCCGCTACAAATTTATGCATGTTTTTTGATCCAAAAACATCAGAGTTGACAAACACTTGCAGATGTTATTGGCTAGTTTTTGGGCTGTGCATTCAGCCTTTTAGTGTCATTTTACTGCATATATTGAGCACATACACATTATGTAGGCTTATGTGGATACCGCTTATGTACATCCATGTGGTCATTGATATAGCGGTTACATTCTTTGCATAAAGCCTTTTACGCTTGATAAAGAGGGTCGTGGTGAGGTTTTCTTAACTAGGAGACACCTAGATGTCAGGGTCTCATTGGTGATGCAGGTGGAAGACTTACCCAGCCTCACCTTAGGAGATGTATGATACTTATTCATAGGTGCTCGATAAGCCTAGTTGGCTTCTATTGGGTAACTGATTATATGCAGTGGAGTTAGTGATTCACTATGCAGGAAAACATGTTAGTACTTGCAATTTTATGATATTTTGACACTCGTCATATGCTCATTTTGCAGAGGATACTCTGGAAAAAAATTTCCAGATTTTTGGTTTTGTCAACTATACAATGGTCGATTTACTCTTTGATACACTTATTCGTTGGTGTTCTGACTCTTCTAGCTCCATTATCATTCCCTTTAGTTCTCTACCATCATGGCATCAGAGCAGGGCACATCCAGTGGATGAGGGTCTAGTGCTAGTGTTCCAAGGAGGAGCTATAACTTGCAGAGCAAAGACCATTTTGAGATCTGAAAATTTGATGGCACAAACTTTGCTCTATGGAAGAATCAGATTAAAGATGTGTTGATTCAAAGGAGGCAATGGAAGCCAATAAATGGAATTTCAAAGAAGCCTATTGACATGGATGAAGATTATTGGGATGAGCTAGATGAAATGGTCAGGCCTACCATTCGCTTGCACCTAGTAGATAATGTTTACTTTACAGTATTAAACTGTGAAACTACATAGGAGCTTTGGAAGAAGTTATGCAATACATATGAAAAATAGATGACATCAAATAAAGTCTATCTGATGAGAAAATTATATGACCTTCGTATGAAGGACACAGATAGTGTTGTTGCACATCTAAATGAGTTTGTGTTCTCTCAATTATAGGCTCAAAAAATGGATATGGATAATGAAATGAAAGCAGTATTGTTGTTATGCACCTTGCCTTCATCATGGGATACATTTTGCATAGTTATTAGCAATAGTGCACCTGGTCGTAAACGCGTCTATGATGACATATATGGAGTACTCTTGCATGAGGAAATTTCTAGAAAATCTATGGTTGGCACTCAGAGTGGAGATGCATATAATGTTCGTGATTCTTACCAAGGAAAGAATCAACAATGTGGCAAGAGCAAGAACAAGGAAACGAATGAACAATGGAATAAGAGTAGAAGTAAACCAAGGAAGAGGGATATCGAATGCCATTATTGTCATAATAAAGGACACATGAAGAAAGACTGTTATGCATTAAAGAATGCTAAAGGTAAAGGACAGAATGTTGATGGGCATGTTAAACAGTTAGCTCCACCATCTACTTCGACTGTGAAGATTGTAGAAATTAATGCTATTTCTCATGACGTTGATGTGTTGACACTTGATAGTATTGTGCCAATTGAGGCTCTTATGGCTGATTCTCTTTCCCACACCTGGCTGCTAGATTTAGGTGCTTCTTTCCATGTGACACCACAAAGAGAATGGTTCTCTATCTATGCATCAAAGTCTCTTGGTACCGTGAGACTTGGTGATTCTTACCAATGTGATTGGAGATGTGGTTGTGCAGTTCATTGATGGTTCAAAATTTACTATGCATAATGTACGCCATGTACCTCAGTTATCATGCACTTTGATGTCAGTTGGTCAACTTGATGACCTTGGTTACAAGATGGTCTTCTATTCTCAGTCCTTTCACATATCAAATGGAAATATGGTTATTGCAAAAGGAAGCAAAGTTGGCTCACTTTTTCCTTTATTTGTATCATAGAAAGAACACTTGTTAGTTGTTACTGAACATCCTATGGCTTGTATTTGGCATGGTCGTTTGGGCCATATATCTCGTAGTGGAATGGAAAATCTTTCTCATTCTGGCTACTTACCTATGTTATCTTTCTCCAATTTTTCATTTTGTGAGCATTGTCAATATGGAAAGCAAACTAGAAATGTGCATAGGATGCACATTGATCTTCAATTCAGCCTTTAGATCTCGTTCATACAGATGTGTGTGGTCTTATACCGACTAGGTCCTTAGGTGGTTCTCTTTACTTTGTCACTTTCATAGATGATGCTACTAGAAAAGTTTGGGTATATCCTATCAAATGGAAGGATGAGGTATTCCTTGCTTTCAAAAAATGGCTTGCCTCAGTTGAGACTGAAAAAGGAGCTAATCTTAAGGCTTTACGTTCAGATAATGGGGGTGAGTATACCTCACATGAATTCAGCCTTTTTTGTCAGTCTAGAGGGATTCGTAGAGAGTTTACAGCTCCTTATACCCCAGTACAGAATGGTGTAGCTGAGAGGATGAATAGAACTATTCAAGATAGAGTAGTCTCTATGTTGCATCATGCAAACCTCTCACAAGGTTTTTGGGCAGAAGCAGTATTGACTGCAGTTCTTGTGATTAACCTTTCACCTAGTATTGCCAAAGGTTTGAAAGTGGCACAAGAGTTATGGACAGGGAAGCCACCATATTATGATCATCTTTGAGTTTTTGGGTGTGAAGCATATGTTCATATACCAAAGAATCTTAGAAAAAAGTTGGATCATAAGTCAAAGAAATGCATTTTTCTTGGATGTGGTCGAGAAGGACAATTTGGATATCGCTTATGGGATCCTAAAACACGGTCAGTGATCAAAAGTAGTGATCTCATTTTCAATGAGTCTAAGATGCATAAAGAGTGCATTAGGGAGGTTGAGGTGAGAAGAGTGGTGTTTGAGGATACTAGTCCTCTGGTTAGCATGCATAAAAACATTGCACATAGGGATGTTCAAGAGAATGTCCATACAGATCAGTCTGCACATATTCCTGTTCGGCAACCATTGAGACGTTCTGCACGTGTCTCACATCCACCAGATAGATATGTTCCACGTTTAGATTTTGTTATGCTAACAGATGCTGGTGAGCCTTCTTGCTACAAAGAGGCTATGCAGACAGAGGCTCATGTCAAGTGGGAGTGTGCCATGAAGAGTGAGTTGGATTCTATTCACAAGAATGGTACTTGGGATTCGGTACCTTTGCCAAAGGGCATGAAAGATTTACCATGTAAATGGGTATATAAGTTGAAATTCACATTAGATAGTGCTTCTCCAAATTATAAAGCATCACTTGTTGCAAAGGGTTTTAAACAACAACATGGTGTTGATTTCGAGGAAATCTTCTCTCCAATGGTCAAGATGACTACCCTACGCATGTTGCTTGGATTCGTTGCATTTGAGGACTTAGAGCTAGTCCAATTGGATGTGAAAACTACTTTCTTGCATGGAGATCTTACAGATGAGATCTATATGGAACAACCAGAGGGTTATGTAGTTCCTGGCAAGGAAAGTCTAGTTTGTAAGCTTAAGAAGAGCTTGTCTGGACTTAAACAGTCCCCTAGACAATGGTACCAAAAGTTTGATGCTTTTATGAAGTCTCAAGGCTATTCTTGAAGCAATGAAGATCATTGTCTCTACACAAAGAGATGCTCAGATGGCAGCTTGATATGCTTGATACTTTATGTCAATGATATGCTTATTGCTGGGAAGTCCTCTTATCATTTTTCAATTCTCAAAAAGAAATTGAGTCAAACATTTGATATGAAGGATTTGGGGGATGCCAACCATATTCTTGGCATGCGCATTACTCATGATAGGATCAAAAGATGCATATACTTGTCTCAAAGTGAGTACATATCCAAAGTACTTCACAGTTTCAATATGTAGGGTGGAAAGGCATTTAGTACACCTTTACCCACATATGTGAAATTGAGCAAGGATGATTGCCCCAAATCAGATGAGGAAAAGGAATTCATGACCAAAATTCCCTATCAATCTGTTGTTGGTAGTCTCATGTATGCTATGGTAGCTACAAGACCAGACATTGCATTTGCAGTGGGAGTTGTGAGCAAATATATGTCTAATCCTAGCAAGAAACATTGGGAAGCGGTCAAGATGATTTTAAGATATCTGAGTGGCACTAATGACAAGTGTCTATGCTTAGGTAGAGGGAAAGCATCCATTATTGGTTACACAGATTCTAACTGTGCTAGTTGTGTAGACAATTGTAAGTCTACATGAGGGTACATTTTTCATTTTGCTAGATATCTCTTAGAGATCTCATCTTCAAGAATGTACAGATGTTTCCACCACAGAAGAAGAGTATGTTGCAGCAAGTGAGGCATGTAAGGAAGCATTGTGGATTTCTCATCTTACTTGTGATATAGGTTTACCTCAGCATGTACCTCGTTTGCTCAATGATAGTCAGAGTGCCATTGCTTTGGCTAAGAATCTGGTCTATCATGCAAAGACCAAGCACATTGAGGTGAGATATCACTTCATTCAAGATTGCGTAGCCACTAAGCACATTATTCTTGAGAAGGTTCACACTGGAGATAATATTGTAGATGCTTTGACTAAAGCTCTACCACAGGATAGCTTTCAACACTATTGTCACTTGATGGGGGTTACTTGATTCATGATCTTACACAGTCATTTGTATACTGTGTAACAAGCCCATTAGGTGGGAGGTATAGTTTGTATACTTACACTCATTATTGTCCATGTGAAAGGCCAAATGGCCACTAGACGCTTCTTTGTATATGTTCTTTAATAAAACATATAGTGGCCTAGTCAGTCACAGACTGTAAGTTTGATCGCATTTGTAAGACCTAAGAAGTCTATCTTCGTGCTCCCTGTGTACTGTGTTTTTTTGTGTATTCTATAGTCTCTGTCTAGAGTACCGTGTGCAGCCTTAGGAGAGCGCAATGTGGTGCATCGCCATCGAAATACTTCATCATATGATAACTCTGTTGTTTAGCCGGGTAAGCATCTGGTTTCAAGACCACTCTATGCTGATAAATTCTAGGGTCAAGATCGTTCATGTCTTTATAGTTCCAGGCAAAAACATCTACGATTCTTCCAAGCTAGCTTTAATCTTAATAGGTCATGGATTGACATCATCACTAAGTTTCACGTGATGAGTTGTTCTTCAAGCACATAAGTTTGGGAGTCTAAAGTACTACCCATCCCCTGATGTATATACTTTGGAAGGTCTGCAAGGTCTAGTAAATCGTCTGATATCATTTTGGTATCTTCTTTGGTAAGCTGCACAGTGCAAGAAGTCGGGGACCATTGATCCAAGATATGTTGTAAGTCAATTGTGCCTAAGGAAAGTAAATCCTGGTTGGCTGAGACGAAAGCAAATTCTTCATCATTTGAAACCGTCCAACATATGGACAGGTTCAGCAATGTAGTTTCTCGCATGTAGTGCACAAGGTTTAATTTCATCGAGACCCATATTATATTTCTTGTGATTACACTTAAAAATTAATTCATGGGACGACCAGTCTTGAAAGTCTTTGGCACTAGTCCCCTTCTATTGTACCTTTGTTTCTTAATTTAATTCAAGTCCGGGAGAGTAGGCTATTGCCGAACTTCCTTTATATTAAAAAAAAAGTCTTTGGCATGCTTTAACCAAGGATGACCAAATAGTAAATTGTAATCTAGGCTAGACTCAAGCAGATCTAAGACCGCAAATATCATGTGGAAGGCTACATCCTAGAGTGTGGTGGGGATATCTCTTACTAAGCCTACCAGGTGGACTCAAGACTGATCAGCCATTCGAACAAAGAATTTCACCAGTTCAATCTTGTTCCAGCCTAATTTCTTACATAAGGCTATCGTGGTGATATTAATGCCAGATCCACCATCAACGAGCACTTGTGTGATCTTATGATTCTTATACCATATTATAATTAAAGGGACTACATGGTCCACATTTGTGTCTGGTTTGGGGTGGATTGTAGCTACAACTAGCATCAAAATCCGGTCTACTTTGATCTACTATTGAAATTGTTGATGAATATCGGGAATCAAGAACAACAACTGGCCTAAACGCAAAGTAATCAGAGCTTTGGATAGTATGTCCCAGGCTATACTCTGAGATGGTTCTTCCGGTACTATCTTTGATTATTCTGATACATCCATTGCTACTGGTGTGGATACCTTGGATACGGTCGAATTTCTTTGTTGAAGAGTAATTGGTACAGGATCAAGGAAAACAGCAGCTTCGCCTTGTGCCCACTTAGTTGCCTTAGAGAATGTTCTCTACTGCTCCTTAAATCTTGGTTCAAATATTTCAGCAGCAGGTTGCAAAATCTTACCAGAACGAGTTTGAATAGTTGCTTCTTGTGTCTCCACTAGTGAAATCACTACCATATTTGTTGTGGGCTTTTGGTGCTCCTTCTTCCTTTTTTCATAATCTTGAACATCTTTACAGTGCCTACGAATATGACCCAATTCACCGCAAAAGTGACATCTGGGCTAGAATGTTCGATTTGTGGTATTTGTTGCTCGTTGATTCCATCATTGAGAATTATATCTGCTAGTCCATGGTGCTCTAAAATTTGTATATGAGGAATAATTTTGGTTCCACATCTAAGGAGGAACATAGCTTGTCATAGGCTCACTTGATTCCTATATAACTGCATTGACTGCAAGTCTATTTTGTGCTTTGGCATTGTATAGGCACATGTCAATAGAGTCGCTCCTATTTTCACAAATTGCATAATAAACTTGGTTTAAAGCACAATTGGCTGCTATATGTTTGGAATTTTTGCACTTCACACAAAAAACTTGTTTAATGCTTCGTCAACCTTACTCTTCCCAGACTTTTCCCATTCCAATTCTTCAGAGAATCCTCCTACTTTATGTTCCAATTGTAAGGCCATTTCAATTATTGCATCCAAGGTCATGCCACCTATGCACCAGATAATCATTACCTATCTCAGTTGGGGATTTATTCCATTTACGAACCATTGTGTTATGACATCATTCAATAGATTAGCATATGCTCGTGGAAGTTTGCATGAGGTGGGTGCAGAAAATGGTGGCGTATTCCTACACACCTTGATTCAATTTTTATCTATTATTTTGTAAGAAATCAAAAATTTTAGAAGTATTCTTCTTTAATCTGAATCACTACAGGAACGCATTTTAGACATCATCATATCACAAGAAATGGTTAAGATCAAATTCAGTCAGCCATCGGGAGGTTTCATTAATCAAGGTAGATTGGAAAATGATAGCTTTATATTTTGCATCATCAGAGTGGTCGAGCACGCTGTAATTAATTTCAAATGTTCTGACATGGGCATCAGGATCATCTCTTAGAAATCCCTCAAGCTTTGTGTAAGTTACACCAATGGGAAATTTTCTTCTCTATCTTCCCTGCTATCTATTTTGTTGATCACCCAAATCTTCCATCACCTGATCAGTGGCAACAGGTAAACCTTGCAGGAGTTGTATATTAATATGTTGAATCAGCACAATGTCTTTTGCTTGGGGTAGTTTTCTATTGCTCCAGAATAACAAGATTGTGCCAAGTGCCTCTCAATTGGTTTTCTCCACCCCCTCTCATGTAATCACCGGCTTGACGATCAGTTCTTCTACTAGTTTTTGGAATCTATGACAAATTCCGAAGTCAAATTAGTCTTTGTAGACTGCATGTGTTGCGTCTTTTCACTTGAAACTATATGTTTGTCAATACCCAGAACACTATCAACTACCAAACTCTTACTAGACATCAGATTTTCATCGAAACTTGAGTTTTTTACTGGACAATAGAATTTCATCGAACTTCACCGAAGAATTCTTCGATGTTTCTTGCAAACCGTGAATGAGGAGATAATGTGGCTACATCACACTTCTGCTTATAGCACTCTTTCCTTCTCAACTTGTACCTTCACCTTCCTTGTGTTGTGGGGTCTCTAATGCAGTGCTGATTTGAATAGGGTTTTTATCACTGCAATACTTTGGGTAACTCTCACTAGACTGTGTTATCAGCATGAATTTGATAGTAACTAGTCCCCAGCGGCTAACATACACTTTTTGGGTTGTGCATTCAGCCTTTTACTGTCATTTTACTGCATATATTGAGCACATACACACTATGTATTTTCTATGGATACCGGTTATGTATGTCCATGTGATCATTCATATAGGGGTTACGTTTTTGCATAATGCCTTTTATGTTTGATAAAGAGGGTCATGGTGAGGTTTTCTTAACTAGAAGACGGCCAGATGTCGGGGTCTCTTCCGTGATGCAGGTGGAAGACTTACCTAGGCTCGCCATAGGAGATGAATGATAGTTGTTCATAGGTGCTCGATAAGCCTGGTTGACTTCTTTCGAGTAACTGATTATATGTAATGGATTCAATGATTCACTATGCAAGTAAACATGTCAGTACTTGTAGTTTTATAATATTTTGACACTAGTCATATGCTCATTTTGTAGAGTATACTCTGGCAAAATTTTTCTAGATTTTTGGTTTTGTCAACTATACAATTGTCAATTTACTCCTTGATACACTAATTGGTGTGAGCACATTTATTCTCACATACTCCTTTTGGTTTGTCATTAGTGTTCATTAATTCATTTTTTTGGGAAGACTATTGAATTTGACACTTAGTCATCCTTCTTTGAGACTTAATGGGGTTTGCAATATTCTAGCTTCATTATCATTCTATTCAATCCTCTATCATCATGGCATCAAAGGTCTCATGGACATTTGGTGGATCAAATTCTAGTGTCAGTGTTCAAAGGAGGAGCTATAACTTGTAGGGCAAAGACCATTTTGAGATCCGAAATTTGATGGACCAAAATTTGCTCTATGGAAGAATGAGATTAAAGATGTGCTAATTTAGAGGAGGCAATGGAAGCCAGTAAATGGAATCTCAAAGAAGCCTGCTTACATGGATGAAGATGATTGGGATGAGTTAGATGAAATGGCTAGGTCTACCATTCGATTGCACTTGGCAGATAATGTTTACTTTACAGTGTTAGACTGTGAAAGTGCATAGGAGCTTTGGAAGAAGTTATACAATACATATGAAAAAGACATGGCATCAAATAAAGTGTATCTGATGAAAAACTTATATGACCTTTGGATGAAGGACACAATTAGTGCCGCTGCTCATCTAAATGAGTTTGATGCTATATTCTCCTAGTTATAGGCTTAGAAAATGGATATGGATAATGAGATGAAAGCAGTCTTGTTGTTATGCACCTTGCCATCATCATGGGATACATTTTCCATAGATATTAGCAATAGTGCACCTAGTGGTAAATTGGTCTATGATGACATATGTGGAGCGCTCTTGAGTGAGGAGATTCGTAGAAAATCTATGGTTGGCCTTAGAGTGGAGATACATATAATGTTCATGATTCTTACCAAGGAAAGAACAAAAAACATGGTAGGAGCAAGAATGAGGAAAAGAATGGTCAACTAAATAAGAGTAGAAGTAAATCAAGGAAGAGGGATATGGAGTGCCATTATTGTCATAAGAAAGGATACATGAAGAAAGACTATTATGCATTAAAGAATGCCAAAGGTAAAGGACAGAATGTCGATGGACATGTTAAACAGCTACCTGCACCATCTACTTTGACTGTGAAGATTGAAGAAATTAATGCTATTTCTAATGATGTTGATGTGCTAACAATTGATAGCACTGTGCTAACCGAGGCTCTTATGGCTGATTCTCTTTCCCACATGTGGCTACTAGATTCTTGTGCTTCTTTCCATGTGACACCACATAGAGAATGGTTCTCTACTTATGTAACAAAGTCTCTTGGTACTGTGAGACATGGTGACTCTTACAAGTTTGACATTGTCAAGATCAGAGATGTGGTTGTGCAATTCATTAATGGTTCAAAAAGTTTACTATGCATAATGTCTATCATGTAGCTCAGTTATAACTTAGTTTGATGTCAGTCGGTCAACTTGATGACCTTGGCTACAAGCTGGTCTCCTATGCACGGTCCTTTTGCATATCAAAGGGCAATATGGTTATTGCAAAAGGAAGAAAAGTTGGCTCCCTTTATCCCTTATTTGTATCACAGAAAGAACACTTGTAAGCTGTTAATGAACAGCCTATGGATTGTATTTGGCATGGCTGTTTGGGGCATATATTACGTAGTGGAATGGAAATTCTTTCTCGTTCTAGCTACTTATCTATGTTATCTTTCTATGATTTTTCATTTGTGAGTTTTATGAATATGGAAAGCAAACTAGGAATGTGCACAAGATGCATATCGACTCTTCAATTTAGCCTTTAGATCTCGTTCATACAGATGTGTGTGGTCATATGCCCACAAGGTCATTAGGTGGTTCTCTGTATTTTTTCACTTTCATAGATGATGCTACTAGAAAATTCTAGGTATATCCTATCAAATCAAAGGATGAGGTATTCCCTACTTTCAAAAAATGGCCAACTTTTGTTGAGACTCAAAAAGGAACTAAGTTTAAGGCTTTATGTTCAAATAATGGGGGGAGTATGCCTCACATGAATTCAGACTTTTTTATCAGTCTAGAGGAATTCGTAGAGAGTTTATAGCTCCTTATACCCCAGTACAGAATGGTGTAGTTGAAAGGATGAATAGAACTATCCAAGATAGATTAGTTTCTATGCAGCATCATGCACACCTTTCACAAGGCTTTTGGGTAGATGCAGTATTGACCGCAATTCATGTGATTAACCTTTCACCTAGTACTGCCAAAGGTCTGAAAGTGGCACAAGAGTTATGGACAGGGAAGCCACCATATAATGATCATCTTCGAGTTTTTGGGTGTGAAGCATATGTTCATATACCCAAGAATCTTAGATAAAAGTTGGATCATAAGTCAAAGAAATGCATTTTTCTTGGATATGGTCGAGAAGGACAATTTGGAGATCGCTTATGGGATCCTAAAACAAGATCAGTGATCATAAGTAGCAATGTCATTTTCAATGAGTCTAAGATGCATAAACAACCCGTTAAGGAGGTTGAAGTGAGAAAAGTGGTGTTTGAGGATAACAGTCCTCCAGTTAGCATGCATAAAAATGATACACATGGGGATATTCAAGAGAATGTTCGATTAGATCAGTCTACAAATGTTCCTGTTCAGAAACCATTAAGATTCTCAACATGTGTCTCACATCCACCTGATAGATATGTTCCACGTTTGGATTTTGTTATGCTAACACATGCTGGTGAGCCTTCTTGCTACAAAGAGGCTACGCAGACAACGGATCATGTCAAGCGGGAGTGTGCCATGAAGAGTGAGTTGGATTCTATTCACAAGAATGGTACTTGGGATATAATATCTTTTCCATGAAGTATATCAATGCTAATTCACCACAGTCCCTCTTCTTCTGGAGAGCTCCACGATGATATCCTCAGAGTAAAAACCTGAGCTCCAAGCGCCACACATGATACTCTGCATAGAGGCTATAGGATACGCAAAAAACACAATACATAGGGAGCACGAACACAAACTTCTTATGTGTTACAAATGTAGTCGAACTTACAGTCTCTGGCTGACCAGACCACTATATGTTTTATTAAAGAACATATACAAAGAAGTGTCCAGTGGCCATTAGGCTTTTCACATGGACCCTAACGGTAACAATATCCAACTAAAGGCCAACACGGCCAAAGTAACGATGGAAAAAAAGTAAAGAATGATAGTAAGTATACAACCTATACCTCCCACATGATGGGCATGTTACACATTGTACAAGTGACTGTGTAAGATCATGAATCAAGTAACCCCCATCAAGTGATAATAGTGTCAAAAGCTATCCTGTGGTAGAGCTTTACTCAAAGCATCTGTAGCATTATCTTGAGTGTGAACCTTCTCAAGAATAATGCGCTCAGTGGCTAAGGAATCTCTAATGAAGTGATACCTCACCTCAATATGTTTGGTCTTTGCATGATAGATTGGATTCTTAGCCAAAGAAATGGCACTCTGACTATCATTGAGCAAACGAGGTACATGTTGAGGTAAACCCATATCACAAGCAAGACAAAAATGCCACAATAATTCCTTACATGCCTCACGTGCTTCAACATACTCCGCATTTTTGGTGGAAACAAATGTACATTCTTGAAGACGAGATCTCCCATAGATAGCACCTCCAACAAAATACAAAATGTACCCTAATGTAGACTTACGATTGTCTACACAACCAGCATAGTCAGAATCTGTGTAGCCAATAATGGATGCTTTCCCTCTACCTAAGCATAGACACTTGTCCTAAGTGCTGCTCAGATATCTCAAAATCATCTTGACCACTTCCGAATGTTTCTTGCCAGGATTAGACATATATCTTCTCACAACCACTGCAAATGCAATGTCTCATCTCATAGCTACCATAGCATACATGGGACTACCAATAGTAGACTGATATGGAATTTTGGTCATGAATTCCTTTTCCTCATTTAATTTGGGGCAATCATCCTTGCTCCGTTTCACATATATGGGTAAAGGTGTACTCAATGCATTCCACCTTGCATATTGAGCCTGTGAAGAACTTTGGTCATGTACTCACTTTGAGACAAGTATATGCATCTTTTACTCCTATCACGAGTAATGTGCATGCCAAGAATATGTTTGAAATCCCCCAAATCCTTCATATCAAATATCTGACTCAGCTCTTTTTTAGAAATGACTAGTCAAAAGAGGATTTCCCAGCAATCAACATATCATCAACATAAAGTATCAAGCATATCAAGCTGCCATCTAAGCATCTCTTTGTGTAGAGACAATGATCCTCATTGCTTCGAGAATAGCCTTGAGACCATAAAAGCATCAAACTTTTGGTACCATTGTCTAGAGGACTGTTTAAGTCCATACAAGCTCTTCTTGAGCTAACAAACTAGACTTTCCTTGCTAGGAACTACATAACCCTGGTTGTTCCATATAGATCTCATTTGTAAGATCTCTATGCAAGAAAACAGTTTTCACATCCATTTGGACTAGCTCTAAGTCGTCCATTGCAACGAATCCAAGCAACATACCTAGGGTAGTCATCTTGACCACTAGAGAGAAGATTTTCTCGAAATCAATGTCATGTTGTTGCTTAAAACCCTTTTGCAACAAGTCATGCTTTATACTTTGAAGAAGAACTATTTGATCTGAATTTCAGTTTGTATACCCATTTACATAGTAAATATTTTTTGGCATTTGGCAAAGGTACTAAATCCCAAGTACCAGTCTTGTGAATAGAATCCAACTCACTCTTCATGGCACACTCCCACTTGACATGATCTGTTGTCTGCATAGCCTCTTTGTTATGATCCATCTTTTTTCCAAGATTCTTATGTATATGAACATATGCTTCCCACCCAAAAACTTGAATATAATCATTATATGGTGGCTTCCCTGTCCATAACTCTTGTGCCACTTTCAGACCTTTGGGAGTACTAGGTGAAAGGTTAATCACATGAACTGCAATCAATACTGCTTCTGCCCAAAATCCTTGTGAAAGGTTTGCATGATGCTGCAAAGAAACTACCTATCGTGAATAGTTCTATTCATCCTTTCAAATACACCATTCTGTATTGGGGTATAAGGAGCTATAAACTCTCTACAAATTTCTCTAAACTGACAGAAAATGTTGAATTCATGTGAGGCATACTCCCCCCATTATCTGAACATAAAGCCTTAGTTCCTTTTTCAGTCTCAACTAAAGCAAGGCATTTTCTGAAAGTAGGGAATACCTCATCCTTTGCTTTGATAGGATATACCCAAACTTTTCTAGTAGCATCATCTATGAAACTGATGAAATAAAGTGAACCACCTAATGACCTTGTGGGCATAGAACCACACACATCTGTATGAACGCGATCTAGAGGCTAAATTGAAGAGTCAATATGCATCTTGTGCACATTACTAGTTTTCTTTCCATATTGATAATGCTCACAAAATGAAAAATCATAGAAAGATAACATAGATAACTAGCCAGAATGAGGTCTTCACATAACCACGACTAAGACTACCATGTATTTACAATTGATCTTGGGAGGCTAACTTCCCTCAATCACTCTCCAATCAATTAGTGATTGATTTGATTCTCTATTTACCAAAATCACAAATTCCTGGCTCCTCTTTCCCTTTTTGATCAAGTGGACTCAACCACTTAAGATTCTTTCACTTTTACATTAAGTAAAGTCTTCAAAAGTTACAAGAGGTAGTTCACAAGTGAACTTTACATTGCCTTCATTTTAAGGCTTCTTCTATGACTTTGTGGGACTCAAGCCAATACTTAGGCTTGTCATAGACTTGGTCCAGAACCCTATACACAAATAAAGGCAAGACTAAAGAGAAAGGGGAAAGCAAAAAGATGGAAGATGAAGGTACTACTTCTCAAGCTAACTATGCAGGTAAAGGTAAGAACTCAAGAGGTAGGGGCAGAGGAGGTCAGCAAGGTAGGGGGAGACCTTTCAATTCTTCGCCATGAAGCATATGTGGATTGTCTAATCACACTATAGATGAGTGCTATATGAACTACAAGAATCAGAGAGGAAGAGGATATCAAAGAGGTGGCTACTCACACTCAAGAGGAAGATTCAATCATATGCAAAGCTACAACAACAACTACAACAACAATTACAAAAATAACTACCAAGGAGGCTACAAATCAAGGAAAAAATACAACAATTACACAGAGGATCAAGAGGATTCCCTTTTGATTATGAACATGACTTCAAAGCAAGGTATGAATGATGAACACCTCTTCTATATTGACTCAGGTTGTTCAAACCATGTGGCAGGCAATGTAGCTCTTCTCTCTGACCTTGAGGAACCTAATGGAAAGCACCAAGTACAAACAGGTGATGACACCAAACATTCAGTGGTGAAGGTAGGAAATGCCAAAACTTCTGATGGGAATAGAAATCTATTGAGCAGGGTTCTTTATGTACCTACAATCACCAAGAATTTGATGAGTGTTGGACAGATTATGGAAAAAGGTTTGCAGGTTAGGTTCAACAAATATGGAGCATTTGTGGAAGATCCCCAAGATGGATTCAAGAGAATTTCCAAGGGACAAAAGATAGGTAGATTATTTTCATTTGAGCTTGAGGATACAAGGAATATTGCACTTTATAGTTACAAAGATCAAACATTGTCAGAGCTTGAGATTTGGCATAAAAGATTAGGGCATATTGGTGAGAGAACTTTAAAGCAAATATGTAGAGATCAATGTGTGCTTGGATACCTAATGTATCCAAGAAACACATGAACTATAAATGTGGTGCATGTTAGTTTGGTAAATCTCACAGGTTACCTTCTCAAAGAACGGCTATATGCATGAGGATTACTTGGAGCTTGTTCACACAGATGTGTGGGGACCAAGCAAGGACCCTTCAATTTCTAGCTCAAGGTATTATGTGTCTTTCATTGATGATTTTAGTAGGTGGACTACCTTGTATTTTATGAAACACAAAGATGAAGTGTTCAGTTCCTTTAAGAAGTATATTGCACTTGTGGAAAACCAAACAGGAAGAAGCCTAAAAAGACTAAGGTCAAATGGAGGAGGTGAGTACTTCTCAAATGAATTTCACGCATTCTTGCAGGATAGAGGAATCAAAAGGGAAATTACAACAAGGTATACCCCTGAGGAAAATGGGGTGGCAGAGAGGAGAAATAGGTTGATTGTTGAAACAACTAGGTCAATGCTAAATGATAAAAGATTACCTAATTATTTGTGGGCAGAGAGTGTATCTACTGCCACTTATCTTATTAACAGGTTTCCATCCAAATCACTTGATGGGATACCCCATATGAGGCATGGCATGGTAGGAGACCATCACTTGATCATTGCAGGATCTTTGGATGTGTTGCTTATGTGCATATCCCATCTCAAATGAGAGGTAAGCTAGACCCTAAGGCTGAAAAGTGCATCTTCATAGGTATGATTTGAATTAGAAAGGATACAAATTTTATAATCCATCCAACAAAGGATTTATGGTCAGTAGAGATGTTGTGTTTGATGAGAATGACTCTTGGTTTGAAAGTGAATGCAGGAAGGTTAAGTTGCCTTATGACTTGGAAGAGGAGTTTCCAAGCCTCACCAAGGAGGAGCCAAGCCAAGTTGAAGACATCAAATCAGATGATGAGGACATCATCAACCTATAAGAATTCAAGGCATGGAAATCAAAGGGTTTGCAAAGCCAAGATGAAGAGATTGGAAGACATACTTGAATCATCCAACCAAGCAATTAGAAGATCACAAAGGGAGAGCAAGAAGCCAATCAGATATGGGTATGACACTTCTCTAGTAACTAAGAATTCTGTTTATCTTGCTAAGGATTTATCATGTGACGAACCTACCTCATATGAAGAGGCAAAGAACAAGACAGAATGGAATGAAGCTATGGATGAAGAAATAGAAGCACTCAAGGAAAATGATACTTGGGAGCTAGTGCCAAAGAAGGAATCAATGAAGGTAATTGGTTCTAGATGGAGTTACAAAGTCAAGAGAAACTTAGATGGATCCATAAATAGGTATAAAGCTAGACTTGTGGCTAAGGGGTTTGCACAAACCCAATGAGTAGATTATGAAGAGACTTTCTCACCTGTGGCCAAAATGCCGACCATTAGGGTATTGGTAAGTGTGATTGCATCAAGGAATTGGAATATGTACCAATTGGATGTGAAAAATTCTTTTCTTAATGGTTGGATTTCAGAGGAGGTTTACATGGCTCAACCTTCTGGCTATGAAGACTCAAGCAAGGAAAACTATGTATGCAAACTAAACAAAGCTCTTTATGGATTGAAGCAGGCACCTAGGGCATCATAGGTTGACTACATACCTTCAAGATCAAGGATTTATCATGGGCAAAGCAGATATTTCTCTATTTGTCAAGAGAAGTAATTATGAGGTGATATACCTATGTGTGTATTATGATGATATCATACTTACAGGTAGTGATTACAATGGCATCAAACACATCAAGAATCAAATGATGCAGGAGTTCAAATCAGTGATTTTGGATCACTAAAGTATTTTCTTGGATTTGAATTAGTCTATACAAATTCTGGAATTTATATTACTCAAAGAAAGTATGTGCAGGACATATTGAAGAAGTTCCACTTGGAGACTGCGAAAGTAGCTAGTATTCCTATGGAGGTAAATAAAAAATTAAGTGCTCATGAAGGTGATTTGCTTGAAGACATTGTAGGATATCAAAGCATAGTAGGAAGCCTAAACTATGCTACATTGACAAGGATTGATATTGCTTATGGAGTAAGTGTTTTAAGTCAATTCATGCAAAAACCTAGAGCACCTCACTTGGAAGCTGCCAAGAGGATTTTGAAGTATCTCAAGGGTACTCAAAATCAAGGTTTATACTTTCCATACACTTCAGATTTGGACATCAAGCTATACTCAGATGCAAATTGGGCAGGCTGTAAGGATGACAAGAGGAGAACTTCTACTTATCTTTCTTTTGCAAGTGATAAGCCCATTTCATGGTCTTCCAAGAAGCAACCTATTGTTGCTTTATCTTCAACAGAGGCAGAATATAGAGGATTAGCCAATGCTACTCAAGAAGCCACATGGATCAGATTGCTTTACATAGATTTGGGACTACATTCTAACTCACCAATGATTTTTGGTGACAATACTAGTTCTTTACATCTTGCAACAAATCCTATCTATCATGCAAGAACCAAGCATATAGAGGTTCACTATCATTATGTGAGAGAGAAGTATTGAGCAAGGAGATTCAATTGGCATATGTATCAACTAATATGCAATGTGCAAACTTATTGACCAAAGCAATTGATGGTACTAAACTTTGCAGGTTTAAAGGTATGATTGGATTGCAGGATATTCAAGAGGATTGATGAAGTTGGCTAAACTTTGAAGTAGATATGTGCATCCATTTGATGGAGCATATGAACACTAGCATGTAATAAGTTGATCATTACCCAATGTAAAATTGTTTTACATGGAGAGAATATTGTCAATCCACTAAATTTGTGGATTTAGGAGAGATAAAAGCTATGAATCATTTTGGTGGAATAACTCCTAACTTGGAGGAGAACTTTTAGGTAAAGCCATGTTTGAATTTGAATTCAAACTTGGAGGCAAAGCATCTATAAAAGTGGATTCTAATCTTGCGGCCAAATGAGCCCTCATTACTGAGCACATGGTTGATTTTTTGATGTAGTTGAGAGGCTTACACTATAGCCTACTCCTATCACCATCATTGGGCATCATATTCATGCCAATGATCATGTACAACATATAATACATTATATCATTGATAATCTCTGTTGGTCTCTGCTACTATACTGTGAGTAGCAAGTGTCAAGACCAAAATAGCAACTTTTTGGTCACTAGCTAGTTGCAAACTTATCTGTTTTGATCCTATTGTTTGAAGCATCATCTCCAAAGCATATAGGCACTTATTTAGTGTCATTGGAAAGATAAAGGGGCCTAAAACACAACTCTGAAGTAAAATAGGGCAGATACAAAGTATGGATTAGTAGTACCAACTCATTTCTTGAGGTGTCCATCCATCTTTCCCAACACCATGTTGTTGCTTAAAACCCTTTGCAACAAGTCATGCTTTATACTTTGGAGAAGCACTATCAGATTTGAATTTCAGCTTATATACCCATTTACATGGTAATGCTTTCTTACCCTTTGGCATGTTACCATTAGTGCCCATGTGAAAGGCCAAATGACCACAGGACACTTCTTTGTATATGTTCTTTAATAAAAGATATAGTGGCCTGGTCAGCCACAGACTATAAGTTCAACTGCATTTGTAACACCTAAGAAGTCTGTGTCCATGCTCCTTGTTACTATGTTTTATGCGTATTCTACAACCTCTGTGAAGAATATTGTGCATGGCACTTGGAGCTCGGGTTTCTACTCTCAGGATATCATCATGGAGCTCCCGAGAAGGAGAGTGCACTGTGGTACATTACCATTGATATACTTCATTTTCTCCAATGCTTATGACTAAGGTGGCAGCCAAGGCATAGACCTTGGCATACCTTGTCATCAGATTCATCAAAGTCACCATTGGTGCCTTTGGTTGCACGCGGGGGAGGACCTCAATGATCAAGGAAGATAGAGGTTCTCGATACTTCCTGGGAGGTCACCCATCCCAATAATGTTCCCCTTGGAGCTTGCTTAACCATGGAAATCTCTCGCCACCAAGCTACACTCTTGTGGTTTCTAAAGAAGGGGAAAAAATAAGGTTAACATCACCTTGAACATGTTTTGGTCCCTCAAACCTTGATTTTTTGCAATTTATGCAGGTTTTTTGAACCTAAACTAGAGAGTTGATAGACACTTGTAGGTAGTGTTAGCTAGTTTTTGGGCTCTCCATTCAGCCTTTTAGTGTCATTTTACTGCATATACTGAGCACATATACACTATGTATGCTTCTATGGATACCGCTTATGTATGTCCATGTGGCCATTGATATAGCGGTTACATTTTTTGCATAAAGCCTTTTACATTTGATAAAGAGGGTCGTGGTGAGGTTTTCTTAACTGGGAGACACCCATATGTAAGGGTGTCTTTAGTGATGCAGATGGAAGACTTACCCAACCTTGCCATAGGATATGTATGATAGTTGTTCATAAGTGCTTGATAAACCTAATTGGCTTCTTTTGGGTAACTGATTATATGCAGCGATGTTAGTGATTCACTATGCAGGTAAACATGTTGGTACTTACAGTTTTATGAGATTTTGACACTAGTCATATGCTCATTTTGTAGGGGATACTGTGCCAACATTTTTCCAGATTTTTGGTTTTGTCAACTATACAGTGGTCGATTTACTCCTTGATACACTTATTGGTGTGAGCACATTTATTCTCACATAATCCTTCTGGTTGGTCACTATTGTTCATTAATTCTATTTTTTGGGAAGATTGTTGAATTCTCTCCTAGAATCTGAAACTTGGTCATCCTTCTTTGAGCCTTAGTGATTTTTGGACTCTTATAGCTCCATATGGCATCAGAGGTATCAGGCACGCCTGGTGGATCAGGGTCTAGTGCCAGTGTTCCGAGGAGGAGCTATAATTGTAGGGCAAAGTCCATTTTGAGATCCAAAAATTTGATGGCACAAAATTTGCTTTATGGAAGAATCATATTAAAGATGTGCTAATTCAAAGGAGGCAATGGAAGCCAGTAAATGGAATCTCAAAGAAGCCTACTAACATGGATGAAGATGATTGGGATGAGTTAGATGGAATTGCCAGGTCTACCATTTGATTATGCCTAGCAGATAATGTTTACTTTACAGTATTAAACTGTGAAAGTGTAGAGGAGCTTTGGAAGAAGTTACACAATACATGTGAAAAAGAGACGACATCAAATAAAGTGTATCTGATGAGAAAGTTATATGAACTTCGCATGAAGGACACAAATAGTGTTGTTGCTCATCTAAATGAGTTTGATGCTATATTCTCTCAGTTATAGGCTCAAAAAATGGATATGGATAATGAAATGAAAGCAGTGTTGTTGTTATGCACCTTGCCATCATCATGGGATACATTTTGCACAACTATTAGCAATAGTGCACCTGGTGGTAAATTGGTATATGATGATGTATGTGGAGCCCTTTGAGTGAGGAGATTCGTAGAAAATCCATGGTTGGCACTCAAAGTGGAGATGCATATAACGTTCATGATTCTTACCAATGAAAGAATCAACAATGTGGCAGGAGCAAGAATAAGGAAAACAATGGTCAAGGGAATACGAGTAGAAGTAAATCAAGGAAGAGGGTATTGAATGCCATTATTGTCATAAGAAAGGATACATGAAGAAAGATTGTTATGCATTAAAGAATGCTAAAGGTAAAGGACAGAATGTTGACGGGCATGTTGAATAGCTACCTGCACCATCTACTTTGACTATGAAGATTGAAGAAATTAATGCTATTTTTGATGATGTTGATGTGTTGACACTTGATATCAGTGTGCCAACTGAGGCTCTTATGGTTGATTCTCTTTTCCACACATGCCTACTAGATTCTTGTGCTTCTTTACATGTGACACCACACAGAGAACGGTTCTCTAATTATGTAGCAAAGTCCCTTGGTACCGTGAGACATGATGACTCTTACAAGAGTGACATTGTCAAGATCAGAGATGTGGTTGTTTAATTCATTGATGGTTCAAAGTTTACTATGCATAATGTATGCCATGTACCTCAATTATCAGGTAGTTTGATGTCAATGGGTCAACTTGATGACCTTGGCTACAGGCTCGTCTCCTATGCTTAGTCCTTTTGCATATCAAAGGGCAATATGGTTATTGCAAAAGGAAGCAAAGTTGGCTCACTTTATCCTTTATTTGTATCATAGAAAGAACTCTTGTTAGTTGTTATTGAAGAGCCTATGGCTTGTATTTGGCATGGCCGTTTGGGGCATATATCACATAGTGGAATGGAAAATCTTTCTTAGACAGAGGTAACTACTCAGCTTGGTCATTAAGAATGGAAGTTATCTCCAAGGTAGAAGTTTATATGGTTATGTGGTTGGAGATGAATTTATGCCAAGTTTTAGGAACAAAAGTCAACCAACACAAGAAGAGCAAGAAAGATTGAGCACATCGTGCTCCAAGGATGCACTTGCAAAGTCTTATCTCCTCAACTCTATCTCAGATTTTTTGTTGCCTCACATTAGAAGTTGTAAGACACCTCAGGAAGTGTGGGATGCACTTGAAGCCTTCTTCTCTTCAAGTACTAAAGCTAAGAAGCATTAACTATGGCTAGATTTCACAACTCACAAGAAGGCTCCCAAACAAAATGTGATTGATTTTGTCACAAAGCTCAAGGACATAGCAGATCAGTTGGGAAGCATTGGAGAGGTAATAGATGAAGAGCAAATTGTAAGGAAGGTCGTCAATGGCTTGAAGGCAGATGACAAGTGGGAAGCATTCACCACAGCTATGGATTTGTACATGGACATGCATGTACCTGATTTCAATACACTCATTGGACAACTACTTACTCAAGAGGCAAAGCTTATCAAAAATGGAGAAAGCTCTAAAGGTAATCAATCTTCAGCTTTATACACTGATAAAAGCAAGTTCAAAGATAACAAAGGAAAGGTAAAGAAAGTGGATGATGAAGCAGGTACATATCAAGCTAACTATGCAGGTAGAGGAAGACATGGCAGAGGTAGAGGAAGAGGAGGTAGACAAGGCAGGGGGAGATCCCAAGACTCCAACTCATGTTCTATTTGTGGATTAACTAATCATAAAACTGAAAATTGCTTTAGGAATTCCAAGAATCAAAGAGGCAGAGGATACAATAAAGGAAGTTATGGCTACTCAAGAGGAAGGTTCAACAATTATCATCGCAACTACAACAACTACAATCATTCAAACTGTCAAGGAGGTCCAAGTCAAGGATTCAGAAGAATTGCAAAAGGTGAAAAGATAGGTAGATTGTTCACATTTGAATTACAAGACACTAGAAACATTGCTCTCTTTAATTATGGTAGTCAGACACTCACAGAATTGGAAGTATGGCACAAAAGGTTAGCACATATTGGTGAAAGGTCATTAAAGAAAATTTGCACGGACCAAAGTGTACTTGGACTCCCTAACTTGTCAAAACAACATATGATTTATAAGTGTAGTGCATGTCAATTTGGAAAGTCTCACAGGTTACCATTCATGAAGAAAGGTTATATGCAT
Source organism: Ceratopteris richardii (assembly GCA_020310875.1). NCBI lineage: Eukaryota > Viridiplantae > Streptophyta > Polypodiopsida > Polypodiales > Pteridaceae > Ceratopteris > Ceratopteris richardii. The sequence goes on from CM035414.1 coordinate 134,012,773, forward strand.
GGAGATCTCTTGGAGTTGGTTCATACAGATGTATGGGGACCTAGCAAGGAAGCTTCAATATCTGGATCAAGGTATTATGTCTCCTTTATTGATGATTGCAGCAGATAGACTATCCTATTCTTTATGAAACACAAACATGAAGTTTTTTCATGTTTCAAAAGATATTTGGCTCTTGTGGAGAATCAAACAGGTAAATCACTAAAAAGGATAAGGTCAGATGGAGGGGGAGAATACTTCTCCCATGAGTTTGATTCTTTTCTTCAAGAAAGAGGAATCAAAAGAGAGGTGACTACAAGGTACACTCCTGAGCAAAATGGAGTGGCTGAAAGGAGGAATAGGACAATTGTTGAAGCTGCAAGGTCCATGTTAAATGAAAAGCATTTGCCTAATTATCTATGGGCTAAGGCTGTATCTACAGCCACTTACTTGATTAACAGGTTGCCTTCAAAATCCCTTGATGGGATGACTCCATATGAGGCTTGGAATGGAAGAAGACCAAGCTTAGATCATTGTAAAATTTTTGGATGTATTGCTTTTGCTCATGTTCCTTCACAGGTTAGAGGCAAGATGGATCCAAAGGCAGAAAGGTGTGTATTTATTGGATATGACAACAATCAAAAGGGTTACAGGTTATACAACCCTACCAACAAAGGATTCTTGGTAAGCAGAGGTGTAGTTCTTTATGAAAACAATTCATGGTATGAAGATTCATGCAAGAAGGTCAATTAACCATATGATCTTGAAGAAGATTTTCCAGAGCTTGGTAGAGAACAACCAAAGATTCAAGAACAAGACCCCTCGAAGGATGATGAAGAATCTCATATGGAAAAGATCAAAGCATGGAAGTCTAAAGGTAAAGCAAAATTGCAAGAACTTGGACATGAGGCAGAATCATCACATCATGGCCTAAGAAGATCTATGAGGGAAAAGAAAAAACCAGAAAGGTATGGGTTTGATACCTCATTAGTAACTAAACATTTTATCTACATAGCACAAGACATAAACCAAGAGGATCCATCATCATTTGAAGAGGCCAAAACAAAAACAGAATGGAAGCATGCAATGAAGGAAGAGATTGAAGCACTTGAGGAAAACAACACTTGGGATTTGGTGCCCAAGAGTTCATCCATGATGGTAATAGGCTCAAGATGGGTCTATAAACTCAAGAAGAATTCTGATGGTTCCATTAACAGGTATAAGGCAAGGCTTGTAGCAAGAGGCTTTGCACAAACTCAGGGAATTCATTATGAGGAGACCTTCTCTCCTGTGGCAAAGATGCCTACTATTAGGGTTTTGCTTAGTATTGCCTCTTCCAAGAATTGGAAGATACTTCAACTAGATGTAAAGAATGCATTCTTGAATGGTTGGATAACACAAGAGGCATATATGGCATAACCACCTGGTTTTGAGAATCAAGTTTATCCTGATTATGTGTGTAAACTTAACAAAGCATTGTATGGTCTCAAGCAAGCTCCAAGAGCTTGGAATTTTAGGCTTGTTTCATTCTTGCAGGACAAAGGCTTTCAACCAAGAAAGGCCGATCCTTCACTCTTTATCAAAAAGAGTAATTCTGAGATCATCTACCTATGTGTATATGTAGATGATATTATATTGACAGAAAATGATGTAGATGGTATGAAGAAGATCAAAGATCATATGAGAGAAGAGTTCAAGATAAGTGATTTGGGTTCACTTACCTACTTCCTAGGTTTGGAAGTTGTCTTCAAAGATCATGGTTTGTTTCTCACTCAAAGAAAGTACATTAAGGACATGTTTGCAAAATTCAAGATGCAAGATTGTAAGATTGCAGGTACTCCAATGGAGGTCAATCACAAATTGAGCTCACATGAAGATGAACTCATAGAGGACATCACATCATATCAAAGTATAGTGGGTAGTCTCAACTATGCCACATTGATAAGAGTAGATATATGTTACAGTGTGAGTGTGCTAAGTCAATTTATGCACACACCAAGGAAACCACATATGGATGCTGCCAAAAGGATTCTCAAGTATCTCAAACGAACCATAAATGAAGGACTTTATTATCCTTATGTATCTGATTTGGGTTTGAATTTATTTTCTGATGCAGATTGGGCTAGCTCGAAGGAAGATAGAAGGAGCACTTCAGGTTATCTTACCTTTGCAGGTTCAAAGCTTATTTCATGGTCATCCAAGAAGCAACCCACAGTTGCTCTCTCTTCTACTGAAGCTGAATACAAAGGTCTTGCCATAGCTACACAAGAAGTTATGTGGATGAAGACATTATTCAAAGATCTTGGATTGGAGTTTATAACTCCAACTATTTATGGTCACAATATGAGTTCTATTCATTTGGCTGCTAATCCTATTTTTCATGCAAGGACTAAACATATTGAAGTTCATTATCACTATGTAAGAGAGAAGGTTCTAAGCAAAGAGATTCAAATATCATATGATTCCACTCATCAACAATGTGCAGATATTCTAACCAAAGCATTGGATGGTACAAAGCTTTGCAAACTCAAGGCTATGATTGGTTTACAAGTAATCTTGGAAGATTGAAGACCTCAAGCATACTTGCCTTGAAGGGGATCTGTTGGAGCAGGTCTATGACAAGCCTAAGTATTGGCTTGAGTCCCACAAAGTCATAGAATAAGCCTTAAAATGAAGATAATGTAAAGTTCACTTGTGAACTAGTTACCTCTTGTAACTTTTGAAGACTTTACTTAATGTAAAAGTGAAAGAATCTTAAGTGGTTGAGTCCACTTGATCAAAAAGGGAAAGAGGAGCCACGAATTCGTGATTTGTGGTAGATAGAGAGATAAATGAATCACTAATTGATTGGAGAGTGATAGAGGGAAGTTAGCCTCCCAAGATCCACTATAAATACATGGTAGTCTTAGTCCTGGTTATGTGAAGACCTGCAAGAGCTAAGCTTTATGCCATATCAAGGTGTGATTCCAAGGCACACATATGTATCAGTAAATCCATTGTATTGTACAATCAATATACTTTCATTTTCATGATCATTTGAGTTCATATTTCCATGTTCTTGTGAACTGTACTACTCACTGCCATATCTCTCAGTTCTCTCAGTCAGATTGCAAAGATAGTTTCTCTAAGCTTGGTGCATCATTTTCAATGCTTTAACTTGTTAATGTTAGATCTATAAGTCTACTATATGCTCACAAATTTTCATTTCATTTGGGTGTTTCAATATTTAGTTATATTCAGTTGAAGGCAACCCTGTCTATTCATTTTCACTTCTCTATCAGGTACCCGACTTTTTTACTCATCTTATCAGAGCTGTTTCTCAGTGTGTACTCACCCGGATTCAATGATTTAAAGCTTCTTCGATTAAGAATATTGTCTAGTATAAGCATACAAATTTTCATAATCATTAGATTCTAAAATCTTGAGTTATGTTCACTTTTTTGCTCACTAGTCTCATTACTATAGCAGCCCGTGAAAATCGGGATGATGTCATCACTTGTTAAACATCATTCTCAGTGAGTGGTTCATTATTTTAGATTACTCTTGAAATTTAGCTATTTAAGTTACTAGACTTCCCCAAGAGGAATTAAGCTAATTGTTGCTGTGCTCAGAGATTATGCAAAACACTGGACATGTGTATGAACCAAAATAGCAAGTTCTTCACCTCTGAGCTAACTCCAACTTATGTGTTTTGATCTATCTTTTTGAGAGTGATCTTCCAAGGTACATAGGGTGCCTAATACATCCATTGAAAAGCTAAAAGGGCCCACCACATACTCCTAGAGTTCATTCGGTTGGTGTAGATCAAGGATTTTGCAATACCTCTTCATCTTCAAGCACATACCTATCCATCTCTTCACAGTGATATCAGAGCAAGGTTGGACAACATAGCAGATGGATTTCCTTCATCAATTGACAAATTGGACAGAGGTAACTACTCAGCTTGGTGATTAAGAATGGAAGCTTATCTCCAAGGTACAACTTTATATGGTTATGTGGCTGGAGATGAAGTTATGCCAAGTTTCACGAACAAAAGTCAACCAACACAAGAAAAGCAAGAAAGATTGAGCACATGGTGCTCCAAGGATGCACTTGCAAGGTCTTATCTCCTCAACTCTATCTCAGATTTTTTGTTGCCTCACATTAGAAGTTGTAAGACATCTCAGTATGTATGGGATGCACTTGAAGCCTTCTTCTCTTCAAGTACTAAAGCTAGGAAGCATTAACTATGGCTGGATTTCACAACTCTCAAGAAGGCTCCCAAACAAAATATGACTGATTTTGTCACAAAGCTCAAGGACATAGCAGATCAGTTGGGAAGCATTGGAGAGGTAATAGATGAAGAGCAAATTGTAAGGAAGTTCATCAATGGCTTGAAGGCAGATGACAAGTGGGAAGCATTCACCACAGCTATGGATTTGTACATGGACATGCATGTACCTGATTTCAATACACACATTGAACAACTACTTACTCAAGAGGCAAAGCTTATCAAAAATGGAGAAAGCTCTAAAGGTAATCAATCTTCAGCTTTATACATTGAAAGATAACAAAGGAAAGGCAAAGAAAGTGGATGATGAAGCAGGTACATATCAAGCTAACTATGCAGGTAGAGGAAGACATGGCAGAGGTAGAGGAAGAGGAGGTAGACAAGGCAAGGGGAGATCCCAAGACTCCAACTCATGTTCTATTTGTGGGTTAACTAATCATACAACTGAAAATTGCTTTAGGAATTCCAAGAATCAAAGAGGCAGAGGATACAATAGAGGAAGTTATGGCTACTCAAGAGGAAGGTTCAACAATTATCATGGCAACTACAACAACTACAATCATTCAAACTATCAAGGAGGCTACAAAGGAAGGAGAGACTTCAATAACTACACAGAAGACTCAAACAAAGAGGATTCATTATTGATCATGAACATGGCTATGCCACAAGGTAAATCAGATGAGCATGTTTTCTACATAGATTCAGGTTGTTCAAATCATGTGGCAGGAAATGTGGCACTCCTATCAGATTTAGAAGATCCAAGGAATAAGTATGAGGTACAAATAGGAGATGATACAAGACATATTGTGGAGAAAATAGGCAATGTCAAAGCACCTGATGGAAACATCAACCTACTCAGTAAGGTACTCTATGTCCCTACCATTACAAAGAATTTGATAAGTGTTGGGCAGATAGTAGAGAAAGGGTTGCAAGTCAGGTTCACAAAAGCAGGAGCATTTGTTGAAGATCCAAGTCAAGGATTCAGAAGAATTTCAAAAGTTGAAAAGACAGGTAGATTGTTCACATTTGAATTAAAAGACACTAGAAACATTGCTCTCTTTAATTATGGTAGTCAGACACTCACAGAATTGGAAGTATGGCACAAAAGGTTAGCACATATTGGTGAAAGGTCATTAAAGCAAATTTGCACGGACCAAAGTGTACTTGGACTCCCTAACTTGTCAAAACAACATATGATTTATAAGTGTAGTGCATGTCAATTTGGAAAGTCTCACAGGTTACCATTCATGAAGAAAGGTTATATGCATGGAGATCTCTTGGAGTTGGTTCATACAGATGTATGGGGACCTAGCAAGGAAGCTTCAATATCTGGATCAAGGTATTATGTCTCCTTTATTGATGATTGCAACAGATAGACTATCCTATTCTTTCTGAAACACAAAGATGAAGTTTTTTCATGTTTGAAAAGATATTTGGCTCTTGTGGAGAATCAAACAGGTAAATCACTAAAAAGGATAAGGTCATATGGAGGGGGAGTATACTTCTCCCATGAGTTTGATTCTTTTCTTCAAGAAACTGGAATCAAAAGAGAGGTGACTACAAGGTACACTCCTGAGCAAAATGGAGTGGCTGAAAGGAGGAATAGGACAATTGTTGAAGCTCCAAGGTCCATGTTAAATGAAAAGCATTTTCCTAATTATCTATGATTTGAGGCTGTATCTACAGCCACTTACTTGATTAACAGGTTGCCTTCAAAATCCCTTGATGGGATGACTCCATATGAGGCTTGGAATGGAAGAAGACCAAGCTTAGATCATTGTAAAATTTTTGGATGTATTGCTTTTGCTCATGTTCCTTCACAGGTTGGAGGCAAGATGGATTCAAAGGCACAAAGGTGTGTATTTATTGGATATGACAACAATCAAAAGGGTTACAGGTTATACAACCCTACCAACAAAGGATTCATGGTAAGCAGAGATGTAGTTTTTTATGAAAACAATTCATGGTATGAAGATTCATGCAGGAAGGTCAATTTACCATATGATCTTGAAGAAGATTTTCCAAAGCTTGGTAGAGAACTACCAAAGATTGAAGAACAAGACACCTCGGAGGATGATGAAGAATCTGAGATGGAAAAGATCAAAGCATGGAAGTCTAAAGGTAAGAAAAATTGCAGGAACTTGAACATGAGGCAGAATCATCACATCATGGCCTAAGAAGGTCTATGAGGGAAAAGAAAAAACCAGAAAGGTATGGGTTTGACACCTCATTAGTAACTTAACATTCTATCTACATAGCACAGGACATAAACCAAGAGGATCCATCATCATTTGAAGAGGCCAAAACAAAAACAGAATGGAAGCATCCAATGAAGGAAGAGATTGAAGCACTTGAGGAAAACAACACTTGGGATTTGGTGCCCAAGACTTCATCCATGAAGGTAATAGGCTCAAGATGGGTCTATAAACTCAAGAAGAATTCTGATGGTTCCATTAACAGGTATAAGGCAAGGCTTGTAGCAAAAGGCTTTGCACAAACTCAGGGAATTGATTATGAGGAGACCTTCTCTCTTGTGGCAAATATGCTTACTATTAGGGTTTTGCTTAGTATTCTCTCTTCCAAGAATTGGAAGATACTTCAACTAGATGTAAAGAATGCATTCTTGAATGGTTGGATAACAGAAGAGGTATATATGGCACAACCACCTGGTTTTGAGAATCAAGTTTATCCTGATTATGTGTGTAAACTTAACAAAGCATTGTATGGTCTCAAGCAAGCTCCAAGAGCTTGGAATTTCTGGCTTGTTTCATTCTTGTAGGACAAAGGCTTTCAACCAAGAAAGGCAGATCCTTCACTCTTTATCAAAAAGAGTAATTCTGAGATCATCTACCTATGTGTATATGTAGATGATATTATATTGACAAGAAATGATGCAGATGGTATGAAGAAGATCAACAATCAGATGAGAGAAGAGTTCAAGATAAGTGATTTGGGTTCACTTACCTACTTCCTAGGTTTTGAAGTTGTCTACAAAGATCATGGTTTGTTTCTCACTCAAAGAAAGTACATTAAGGACATGTTTGCAAAATTCAAGATGCAAGATTGTAAGATTGCAGGTACTCCAATGGAGGTCAATCACAAATTGAGCTCACATGAAGGTGAACTCATAGAGGACATCACATCATATCAAAGTCTAGTGGCTAGTCTCAACTATGCCACATTAACAAGAGTAGATATATGTTACAGTGTGAGTGTGCTAAGTCAATTTATGCACACACCAAGGAAACCACATATGGATGCTGCCAAAAGGATTCTCAAGTATCTCAAAGGAACCATTAATGAAGGACTTTATTATCCTTATGTATCTGATTTAGGTTTGAAACTATTTTCTGATGCAGATTGGGCTGGCTCCAAGGAAGATAGAAGGAGCACTTCAGGTTATCTTACCTTTGTAGGTTCAAAGCTTATTTTATGGTCATCCAAGAAGCAACCCACAGTTGCTCTCTCTTCTACTGAAGCTGAATACAAAGGTCTTGCCATAGCTACACAAGAAGCTATGTGGATGAAGACATTATTCAAAGATCTTGGATTGGAGTTTATAACTCCAACTATTTATGGTCACAATATGAGTTCTATTCATTTGGCTGCTAATCCTATTTTTCATGCAAGGACTAAACATATTGAAGTTCATTATCACTATGTAACAGAGAAGGTTCTAAGCAAAGATATTCAAATATCATATGTGTTCACTCATCAACAATGTGCAGATATTCTAACCAAAGCATTGGATGGTACAAAGCTTTCCAAATTCAAGGCTATGTCTGGTTTACAAGTAATCTTGGAAGATTGAAGACCTCAAGCATACTTGGCTTGAGGGGGAGCTGTTGGAGCAAGTCTATGGCAAGCCTAAGTATTGGCTTGAGTCCCACAAAGTCATAGAAGAAGCCTTAAAATGAAGACAATGTAAAGTTCACTTGTGAACTACCTCTTGTAACTTTTGAAGACTTTACTTAATGTAAAAGTGAAAGAATCTTAAGTGGTTGAGTCCACTTGATCAAAAAGGGAAAGAGGAGCCATGAATTCGTGATTTGTGTTAGATAGAGAATCAAATCAATCACTAATTGATTGGAGAGTGATTGAGGGAAGTTAGTCTCCCAAGATCAACTATAAATACATGGTAGTCTTAGTCGTGGTTATGTGAAGACCTCCAAGAGCTAAGCTTTATGCCATATCAAGGTGTGATTCCAAGGCACACATATGTATAAGTAAGTCCATTGTATTGTACAATCAATATACTTTCATTTTCATGATCTCCATGTTCTTGTGAAGTGTACTACTCACTTCCATATCTCTCAGTTTTCTCAGTCAGATTGCAGAGATGATTTCTCTAAGCTTCGTGCATCATTTTCAGCGATTTAACTTGATAATGTTAGCTCTATAAGTCTACTATATGCTTACCAAAATTTTTTTCATTTGGCTGTTTCAATCTTCAGTTATATTCAGTTGAAGGCAACCCTGTCTGTTCATTTTCACTTCTCTGTCAGGTACCCGACTTTTTTTACTCATCTTGTCAGAGCTGTTTCTCAATGTGTACTCACCCAAATTCAATGATTTAAAGCTTGTTGGATTCAGCATCTTGTCTAGTATAAGCAAACAGATTTTCATAGTAATTGGATTTTAAAATCTTGAGTTATGTTCACGTTTCTGCTCACTAGTCTCATTACTATAACAACCCGTGAAAATCGGGATGATGTCATCACTTGTTAAACATCATTTTGAGTGTGTGGTTCATTATTTTTTATGAGATTACTCTTGAAAGTTAGCTATTTAAGTTAATAGACTTCCCCAAGAGGAGTTAAGCTAATTGCTACTGTGCTCAGAGAATTATGCAAAACACTAGATAGATGTATGAACCAAAATAGCAAGTTCTTCACCTCTGAGCTAACTCCAACTTATCTGTTTTGTGTTGATGTATGAAACACCACAAGAAATGAATTAATGTGACACTAGAGCACCTCTATGGTCACCATTAACTCATTGCCACTCCAAACTTTGAGAAATGATAGCCTAAAGTGAAAACTTTGCTTCTACAGAAATTCCTAGTCACCGAAATGACATACCTTCAGTATTTTGCTAATTTCTCCTAGCTCAAGTATTATTTCTCCATGAAACTTTATATGCTGAATCTAGAAGAGTAGAATTTCCAACAAGCTATTATATGAATCAAACGGATCTCTAGAACTCAAGTTATGGCCTTCACAAGATGACCCTATATGAGCTTCCAAAACTGGAAACTTTGCCTGTTTTAGTATTCCTGGTGTCCAAAAATAAAAAAGTCGATGCCTAGCATCGAATTTCAGTCCAACTCGATGCCAGGCATCGACTTTGAGCTTTTTTTGGCTATTTTTCTGCACCAGAAACACTCTATTTTACACACACATGAAGAAGATGACTTATATGCTAGAAGTCGATGCCGGGCATCCATTTTATGCTGGAACTCGATGCCAGGCATCGAGTTGCTCCACAAACTTCATATTTTTGAAGATTCAACAACAGTTAACACACAGAGAATGAAAAAATGACTTATCAGCCAAGATTCGATGCCAGGCATCGAATTGCTCAGAAAACTTGAACTTTTGAATTCATCACACAGTAGGCAAGCATGGAGATGATGGAGAGAAACTCATACACAGAACTTTACTCAGTTCTTTCTAATAGCTATGAAAACTCAGAAGTTTTACAGATGCTTTCTCACTCAGAGAAGCCCGACTATACTCAGTCGTATAAAATGAACTCCTTCTTCTACTTCTTCTCTCTCACTCTCTCTCTCCGCGTCAGTTGATACAAACTAACTTATATAGATTTTCTCATTCCCGTGATTTTAAAAAACTTCTAGAAGTAAAGTGAACTAACTTTACAAATATGATACATTTGTGAATTTGTCCCTTCACATAGGCATGGGGTTTTCTTCCTAAGTTTTGACCTTCAAATATATGTCCAGTTAGTGATTGTTTCTCCAACAGCTCCCCCTCAATCACTAATTGACATTCCCTGTTTCTTCATATCATCTTCTTTTCTTTTACTCCTGCCATGCTTTTGAATCTGCTGGTCTTCACACCATCCAAGCTCTTTGTCATTATGTGTGCTAACTGATCTTTAGTAGAAATGTACTCCACTTCAATCTCCTTCTCCATTACCTTTTCTCTGAGAAAATGATATTGTATCTCTATGTGCTTTGTCCTTGCATGAAATACTGGATTTGCTGCAAGATAAAGTGAACTCATATTATCTCCATGTATTGTAGGTGTACCTTGATCAATGCCTAAGCTCTTGAACAATGTCTGCATCCATATGACTTCCTTAGCTGCTTCCACAAGTCCTTTGTACTCTGCTTCAGTTGATGATAATGCTACTGTATGTTGTTTCTTTGAACACCAACTTACAAGCTTATCACCAATATATATCATGTAACCATGAGTTGATCTTCTGTCATCTTGATTACCTGCCCAATCTGAATCACTATAGGCTCTCAACTTCAAATCTGATGTAAAAGGATAATATAATCCTTCCTTTATAGTTCCTTTGATATATCTGAGAACTCTTTGACCTGCAATCCAATGTGGGTCCTTTGGACAATGCATGAATTGTGACAAAACTCCCACTGCATAACTAAGATCAGGTCTTGTTAGTGTAGCATAAATCAAACTACCCACAAGAGATTGATACTTCCTCATATCTTTGTAGTCTGCACCATCATATTTACTGAGCTTGTGATTAACTTCAAGTGGAGTTGAAGCTTCTCTGCAATTTTCCATATCAAACTTCTTCAACAAGTTCAGAAGATACCTTTCTTGTGACACATATATGCCATGATCTGTATAAGTAACTTCCATTCCAAGAAAGTATGATAACTTTCCTAGGTCACTGATCTTGAATTCTTTTTCAAGCAATCTCTTTACCTCCTTGATTCCTTCATCTGAAGTACCTGTGATTATAATGTCATCTACATAAATACAAATGTAGATTGTACCTTCCTCTGTTCTTCTTATAAGTAGACTTGGGTCTGCTTTTGAACTTTGATATCCAAGATCATTGAGATACTTCACCAGTCTATAGTTCCAAGCTCTTGGAGCTTGCTTCAATCCATACAATGCTCTTCTCAACCTGCAAACAAAATTTGGATACCTGGAATCTATAAACCCTTGAGGTTGTTCCATGTATACCTCATCTGATATGTATCCATTCAAGAATGCATTTTTTATATCCAATTGACTTAGAGTCCATCCTTTTGAAGCTGCAATAGCAATGATTGTCCTTATAGTTGACATCTTAGCTACAGGACTGAATGTCTCATCATAATCTATGCCATAGGTCTGGGCATAGCCTTTCACCACCAATCTAGCTTTGTATCTGGCTATACTTCCATCTGCGAGCTTCTTCACTTTATAAACCCATTTATTTCCAATTACTTTCTTGCCATTTGGTTTAGGAACAAGTTCCCATGTCTTGTTCTCCTCCAGTGCATTGAAATCTTCCTTCATTGCTTCTTCCCATTGCTTCTTACCTTTAGCTTCATCATAGTTCTGAGGTTCTTCATCATCTTTGACCATATATGCATAGTTCTTCTGAGTTATGTAAGAAGTATCATAAGAATACCTTTCTGGTTGTCTTCTAGTCCTGCTTGACCTTCTTGGTTCACATTCTTCATATGTGTCTGGATACACTTCTTCATCAAATATAGGAGCTTCTTCATTCCTTCTTGTTAATCCACTTCTGGATGTACTTGCTTGCATATAGTCTTCATCTCTATTCACCTGCACAATTGATTTTCCTTTCTCACATCTTCTTACCTCTTCTTCAAATTCTTCAGCTGTATGACTTTGATCTGCATACCAACTTTTCTGTTCATCAAATGTAACATCTCTAGAAACAAGAAATTGTTTGGTTAAAGGATTCCACAACCTGTAACCCATCTGCTTTTCATCATAACCAATGAACACATATTTTTCTGCCTTTGGTTCAAGTTTATGCCTAAGTTGTGATGGCACATAAGCATATGCAATTGATCCAAACACTCTACAATGATCTAGTGTTGGTTTCTTACCCCACCAAGCTTCATATGGAGTCATACCATTGAGAGCTGCACATGGTAATCTATTCACAAGATATGTAGCTGTATTTACAGCTTCAGCCCAAAGATAATTTGGACAATTCTTCTCCTTCAACATAGCTCTAGCAAACTCAACCAAAGTCTTGTTCCTTCTTTCTGCTACACCATTTTGTTGTGGTGTATACCTGCAAGTTATTTCTCTCTTAATACCTGCATTCCAAAGATAATCATTGAACTCTTGGGAGAAGTATTCTCCCCCTCCATCAGACCTTAGTCTTTTAAGCTTTTGACATGTTACTCTCTCTGCATATGCATGAGAATGCTTGAAAGCTCCAAACACTTCTGATCTTTCCTTCAAAACATATAATGTTATCCATCTTGTAGCATCATCAATGAAAAGAACATAATACCTTGAGCCACTGATAGATCCTTCTTTTGTTGGTCCCCATACATCTGTATGAATGAGCTCAAGTACTCCATCATGTTTGAAACCTTTCTTTTGAAATGGTAACCTGTGTGCTTTACCCATTTGACATGCTTCACATTTATAAACCATATGTTGACTTTGCACATTTGGTAATCCTAGTACAGACTGATTAGCAACCATAGCTTTAATTCCTCTTTCATTGAAATGACCTAATCTCTTATGCCAGAGATCAAGTTCTGTAATCACTGCTTCACCATGTGTGAGAAAAGCTTGACCAATGTTTCCTTGCACTCTTAAAGTAAAGAGTCTACCTTCTTTCTTACCAGAGACAATCTGATTATATCCATTCTCTGGATCTTCCACAAATACTCCTTCATTTGTAAACCTGACTTGAAAACCTTTTTCAACTATCTGTCCCACACTAATCAAGTTTTTAGGTATTGTAGGAACATACAAAACATTGGTTAGCAAATCTGCTCCACTCTTGCATTTCACTTTTCCAATTGAATGTACACTATGTCTTGTATTATCACCAGTTTGAACTGTGTGACTCGAAATACCTTTTTCCAATTCTGACATCAATTCTATGTTTCCTGACAAATGATTAGAACATCTGGAGTCAATGTAAAATACCTTTAGATCTTCTTTATCTAATGTGCTGATTGAATTCATCATCAATGATGTATGACTTTCATTCTGTGTGTCATTTGCATAATTGTAGTAGGTGGTGTTGTAGGATTGATTCTGTCCCCAACTTCTTCCTCCACCTCTACCATAGCCTCCTCTTTGACTTTGTCTACCTCTTTGAAAATTACTTTGATATCTTCCACCTCGGCCTCTGCTATTGTTGTTTTGATTCTGGTTTGATCCTTGTTGGTTGTGCCAACAGTCATGAGCCAAATGATTACTCAATCCACAGATCCAGCAAGCCTTTTTGTTGTTATTTGATTACCTCTTCCTCTTCCAAAACCTCTTGCTCTTCCTCTGCCAGTGCCTTTACCTCTTGCATAATAAGCTTGAGAACTAGACTCCTCTTCATCCTTTGCTTTACCTTTATCTCCTTTCTTCTTGTTCTTCATGTACATTGCAGAACTTTGTCCTTTATCTCCATCTCCCTTCAAGTCTTGCTCATATGTGAGCATCAAACCAAGCAACTGGTTCAAATCTGGAACATAATGATTTAATGAAAGTTCTGTTGATAAGACAAAAGGTTTCCACCTTTCATCCCCTCTCAAACTTGCAAGTAGCTGAGCAATCAATCTGTGATCTTCAACATCTTCATCTATGGATCCAAGACTATCTTGCAAGATCCTTCATCTTAGTGACATAATCACTAATGGTTTGACTTGGCTTCTTCTTGAATGTTGTAAACTCTGACCATAGACTTGCTTTCCGTGCTTTAGTAGTACTTTGGAAATGATACTCCAATGCATTCCATATATCTTCAGATGATTCCAATCCTCTGATGTGTGGTAGCAAATGATCAGAGATTGTATTGTAGATGTATGCTTTTGCACTTGCATCCTTCTTCTGCCAATGCTTTAAAGCATCAAGTTCCTCTTTCTTTGGTCGGCTTTCATCTTCAAATACTGGCTTCTCTTCTTCACCTGTTACATATACCATGAGATCCTTACTCATAAGTAAGTCTTCCATTCTCATTACCCATGCGGGGTAATTATCTCTGTCCAGTTTGTCAATGGAGATATGATCTGCCATAGTTCTTTCCTTCTGCTGCAACCTGTGAGCTTAAAGGATAAAAGATAATACCTTTTGAAGTTCTTTGTGTATGAGGATACTTTTGAAGTAACCTTTTGATGCCTTGTGTCTTCAAATGCTTCACCTTTCAAACTTTAATGGAAAACTTTACAAAACTTCTCGTACCTTTGTCATCTTCTGCTCTCGAGAATCTTTCTGCTCTGATACCACTTGTTGATGTATGAAACACCACAAGAAATGAATTAATGTGACACTAGAACACCTCTATGGTCACCATTAACTCATTGCCACTCCAAACTTTGAGAAATGATAGCCTAAAGTGAAAACTTTGCTTCTATAGAAATTCCTAGTCACCGAAATGACATACCTTCAGTATTTTGCTAATTTCTCCTAGCTCAAGTATTATTTCTCCATGAAACTTTATATGCTGAAACTAGAAGAGTAGAGATTTCCAACAAGCTACCATATGCATCAAACGGATCTCTAGAACTCAAGTTATGGCCTTCACAAGATGACCCTGTATGAGCTTCCAAAACTGGAAACTTTGCCTGTTTTAGTATTCCTGGTGTCCAAAAATAAAAAAGTCGATGCCTAGCATCGAATTTCAGTCCAACTCAATGCCAGGCATCGACTTTGGGCTTTTTTTGGCTATTTTTCTGCACCAGAAACACTCTATTTTACACACACATGAAGAAGATGACTTATATGCTAGAAGTCGATGCCGGGCATCCATTTTATGCTGGAACTCGATGCCAGGCATCGAGTTGCTCCACAAACTTCATATTTTTGAAGATTCAACAACAGTTAACACACAGAGAATGAAAAAATGACTTATCAGCCAAGATTCGATGCCAGGCATCGAATTGCTCAAAAAACTTGAACTTTTGAATTCATCACACAGTAGGCAAGCATGGAGATGATGGAGAGAAACTCATACACAGAACTTTACTCAGTTCTTTCTAATAGCTATGAAAACTCAGAAGTTTTACAGATGCTTTCTCACTCAGAGAAGCCCGACTATACTCAGTCGTATAAAATGAACTCCTTCTTCTACTTCTTCTCTCTCACTCTCTCTCTCCGCGTTAGTTGATACAAACTAACTTATATAGATTTTCTCATTCCCGTGATTTTCAAAAACTTCTAGAACTAAAGTGAACTAACTTTACAAATATGATACATTTGTGAATTTGTCCCTTCACATAGGCATGGGGTTTTCTTCCTAAGATTTGACCTTCAAATATATGTCCAGTTAGTGATTGTTTCTCCAACATTTTGATCTATCTTTTTTAGAGTGATCTTCCAAGGTACATAGGGTGCCTAATACATCCATTGGAAAGCTAAAAAGGCCCACCACATACTCCTGGAGTTCATTTGGTTGGTGTAGATCAAGGATTTTGCAACACCTCTTCATCTTCAAGCACATACCTATCCATATCTTCACATAGGGCAGAAGAGTTATTACCTCTTGATGGTTCTCCATTTTTCCTGAGCTTGGCTTCATAGGTAAAGAGTTGCCCCATGAGTGTGGTAAGATCTGGAATCTACATGTCCATGTATAAGTCCATCGCAGTTGTGAAGCTTTCCCATTTGTCATCTGCCTTGATGCCATTGATCACTTGTCTTACAATTTGCTCCTCTTCAATCTCCTCTCCTATGATTACCAATTGATCAGCTACATCTTTGACTTTGGTCACATATTCTGAAATGCTTTGCTTGGGTTGCTTCCTTTGAGTGGTAAACTCAATCCACAATTCGTTCTTTCTTGCTCTTGTATTGGAGGAAAAGTATGAAGACAATGTATCCCAAGTCTCTTGGGATGTTTTACAGTTCCTAATGTGTGGAAGAAGGAAGTCAGAGATAGAGTTAAGAAGATATGACCTTGCAAATGCATCTTTGGCACACCATGAGTTGAGTCTTTTAGGCTCTTCTCTTGTAGGTTGTCCTTTGCTTCTGAAAATGGGCATCTCCTCATCTCCTGATATGTATCCATAGAGACTCATTCTTCCAAGTATGTATTCATCCTCAAGGACCATGCTTGCTAATTGTTCATGTCCAATTTATCAATAAAAGAAGGAAAACCATCTTCCATTTTACCTCAAATTGCTCTAATACCACTGTTGGGAAAGATGGATGGACACCTCAAGAAATGAGTTGGTACTGCTAATCCCTGCTTTGTACCTACCCTATTTTACTTCAAAGTTGTGTTGTAGGCCCCTTTACCTTTAGAATGCACCAAATAAGTGCATATGTGCTCTGGAGATGATGCTTCAAACAATAGGATCAAAATAGATAAGTTTACAACTAGCTCGTGACCAAAAAGTTGTTATTTTGGTCTTGACACCTGCTAGAAGTTTTGCTCAGTACTTAGAGTACAGTAGAAATTATTGAGGGTATCTAATTAGCTTAGAGAGCTAATGATTCCAAGTGGAATCACATAAAATGATAGACCACACACTAAGCAATGTCTTTAGCAGGTAGAAGCTTAGCCCGACATTTTAGGAACTCTGCAGAGAATGACAAATGACCACTTCGAGATGATGTTATCCCAATTGACTGAATGAAACTTCTTCAAAACTTTGATAACTTGTAGTAGACTTTGAGTTGGTTACAATGAGCTATAGAACATTCAAAATGATGGAGGGACACTGAGATATGAGCAAGAA
>CM035414.1:134037395-134047395 GCA_020310875.1 Ceratopteris richardii
TAGAGATCACCTCAGGCCACTTCATCTTTGGATGCTTTCCAAACTTTGGTATCCAGTGTGGTTGGTTCGTTGGTTCGGTGGGTGTTGCTGGTGCTTTTGGCTTCCAAACCCATATCCTTAATGATTGTCTGCTTACTTTGGCAGAAGGGTTGGTTTTATCTTCTTTTGGTCTTTGTGCTCTGTTCTTACCCTTTTCTCTCCTTGGCTTTGTTGTCGAGACCTTTTGCATGGTGGGGAACATAGGTCGTTGTGTCTGTAAGAGTTGCTTGTGTACCCACATCTGTGATCGCCCTTGTTGAGCTGTAGCTAACTTCTTAGGCACCCAAATTTGCATGTGATGATGGTCGGCCGTCATCAATTGCTTTGGTACCCAAACCTGTTGAAGACCTTGGGATTGAGCTTGTCCTCGTTTCTGGGTGCTTCTTTTAGCATGTTTAGCTTGCTTAGATGGGATTGGTTGTGGTAAAGCTAGTGGTTGTTCTCCTTTTTGTACCCAAACCTGCTTCATGCCTGGAGCTTCTTTCTTCGTGAATTCCGTCTGTCGAGTTGATATAGCAGATGTCATTTTTGCTTGCCTCCTTGGTTGGGTTACACTTGCATTAGTATGTGAAGAAGAAGAGAGGTGTGCTGGCCTTTGAGCTTTGGCTTTCATGATTGAGTCCTTGTGCGTCATAGGGTCGGTGACACACACAAAATTTTCTTTACGAAGATTAGTTTCAGCAGAACTAAGAGAATGTGTGACCTTTGGATTTGTGAGCATGCACTTGTCTAATTCTAATGTAATGCATTGTTCATGTACCCAAACTTGAAGAAGTTGACTTCTTAGGTTCAAGTTGACTGCATGGTCATAGATCCAATCTTGACCTAGGACAAGTGGCTCTGTAAGGTCCGCATCATGACACACTAGCATTTTGACTTTTATTGGAACATCTTGAAGGTAGATGGGAAGTTCCACCTCGCCTAAACAAGGGGTTTCCACACCTCCCAATCCTATGAGATAGGCTTCTATGGGCTTGATGTCCAATTGCAGGTCTTGGCAGTATGAAAGTCTAACTGCACTAGTTGCTGCACCTGAGTCAATTAATGCTCTCACAGTCTTTGCATTCTTCCCTTGCCCTACCGCTATGGTCACAAATGGACGTCGATCAATTATTTGAGAAGCAGTTAGGTCCGATTTTTGGCACATGTCCATGTGATATTTTGGAGCTTTTGTGTTGATCTCTAGGCCTAATCGTCGTAACTTATTTCTTCTGATGCGCTCTCTCGCCTCTGCTTGTGCTTCTTCTCTAACCCTTAACTCCTCTTCTTTTCGCTTCTTAGCAGTGTTGAGTCTCATTAGCATTTCCTCTGTAAGAGGTTCTTGATATAGCTTGACTCGACAACCACTGATATAGTTTGGTAAGACATCGCCTTCTAGTGTGGCCAATTGAACTGCACCGCTAGTGAAAATTCTATTAATGATCATGGGTCCATATCCTCTTTTTTCCAATTTACGGGCATGTTGCTTTAGTGTATAAACCAACACTAGGTCTCCCTCTTTCAAGCCTTTATCCTTGATATGTGCATCAAAGTATGCCTTTTGCCTTTTCTTTGCAGCATAGATGCCTGCCGCTACTCGTAGCCTTGTCTCACCTAAGCGTTCTAAATCAAAGATCCTCGAGGATAACTCGTGTCCGTTCCAATCATGCTCTTGTGCTACTTTTAAAGTTGGGATTAGGAAATCCAATGGTAGCACAGCATTTTGTCCGAAGACCATCTGAAATGGGGTGGCATTGAGTACCATTTTATAAGCAACTCGGTAGGCCCAAACAGCATGATGAAGTTGTTTGTCCCAATCAGAGCATTTGTTATTTACGAGTTTTATCAATACGTTACATAGTATCTTATTCGTGCTCTCAGCTTGTCCGTTAGCTTGTGGATGATAGGGGGCAGACTTCTTGTGTATCACCAAGAATTCTTGGAGAAGATTTTCAATGACTTCATTCAAGAAGTGTGTGCCTCTATCACTAACTAATTCTATTGGTGATCCATATCTCATAAACACGTTCTCGAATAAAAACTTCGTCGTAGTTTGAGCATCGTTCTTTGTTGTGGCTTTGACTTCTACCCACTTTGTGAGGTAGTCCGTGGCTACAATAATGTATTCTGCATGGGAGTTTCTAGCTGGGGGGTTAATAGGACCTACAAAGTCTATGCCCCACTTTGAGAATGCACGTCCTCCCATCATTGGCCTCAGAGGCATCTCATCTTTTCGAATTGGGTACTGGGCACGTTGACATGTGTCACATTTCTTCACATAGGTATGTGCATCCATATGAAGAGTGGGCCACCAAAGTCCTGAGAATAGAATAGACTTGATTACTCTGTCAGGCCCAAAGTGTCCACCTGCCACACTGCTATGTGCAGTTTCTAAGACTCTCAAATAATCTAATTCATGAACGCACAATCTTAAATAGCCATCTTTGCATCTTCGGTATAGGTTATCACCTACTAAGGCATAGTCTTTAGCCTCCTGCTCCATACTTCGTTTTCTTGCTAGACTTGCCTCCTTGGGGGATGTTCCCGATCTCATGAATTCTACCAATGGAGCACTCCAGTCAGGAATTAACGACACGTGATAAAGGGTAGCATGTTCCACTGGGGGTCACTCTTTGCACATTGGACAATTCTTCATCCACTCATGAATTTCTTTATCCATACTAGGCCAATACACTCCTAAACGTTTTAGATTTTGCAGTGTTCGTTGTTTAGAATAGTGATTCCCTAGAAATCCTTCATGGGCTTGTTGCAACCAACTACTATGCTCATCATCCTCGACACAACAATCTAGAACACCTTCCGTGTCTTGTTTATACATGCTTCCTGCCAATATTTGATAGCTTTGTGACCGCACAATTTCATCCCTGTCGGTCTTCACCTTTTTATTTGCGGGTCCAAAGGTTAGGACTGGTACCAACTTATTTGCCCAGGAACCACTTCTAGATTGAACAGATAAGCATCGGGCAATTCGTCCGACACTCCTTGCGGTGGCTCTCCTGAAGTGATGCGAGAAAGGTGATCCGCTCTGAGGTGGGTCTTACCTTGCCTAACAACCACTTCAAAGTCATATTCCATTAGTAAGAGGAACCATCTTACTAAGTGTCCAGTATTGCAAGGTTTATTGACCAAGTATAATAAGGCTTGATGATCGGTGAAGAACTTAAACTTGTTGGCCAATAAATAGTGTCTAAATTTCTTTACAGCATATACCATGCCTAAGCCTTCTCTTTCGGTTGTGGTGTAGTTTCGTTCAGCAACATTCAATTGCCTGCTAGCATATGCTATAGGCAAATCTAAATTCCCTTCACCATTTGGTTGTGACAGCACACATCCTATTGCATAATTGGATGCATCCACATGTACGTGGAATGGCTTATTCCAATCAGGAGTCGTCAGTATTGGTGTTGTGCACAAGCGTCTCTTCAACTCATTGAAGGACTTCTCACATTCATCGTTCCACTCAAAATTTGTCAACAAGGCATAAAGAGGTTTAGCTATGATTGCATACATGTGAATGAACCTACGATAATATCCACAATGGCCCATGAAGGCCTGTACCTCTTTAACATTTTTTGGTCTCGGCAACTCCGCTATGGCTTTTACTTTGTCCTCATCTGTCGATATTCCATTCTTAGAAACAATATGACCTAAGATTTTACCTTGACGTACCATGAACACACACTTCTCTGGGTTCAGACACACTCGATATTCTCTACACTTGTTGAAGATCTGTCTAAGCTCGGGGATGTGGTATCTTCGCTCTTGGGAATGAGCACATAAATCATCCACATATACTTCTAAGCTCTTTCGCAAGAACTCTTTGAAGACATGACACATGAGTCTTTGGAATGTTGCAGGTGCATTGGTGAGCCCAAATGGCATCACACGAAATGCAAAGATTCCCCACTCTGTGGCAAAAGCTATTTTGTGTTGATCTTCTGGGGCAATGGCTACTTGGTTGTAACCTGAAAATCCATCAAGGAAGCTATAAACTTCCTTGCCTGCAACACGCTCCAATAAATGTTCAGTGATTGGAAGTGGATAACTATCTCTGATTGTAGCAGCATTAACTTTTTAAAGGTTAATACACACTCGCAATTTTCCATTCTTTTTGGGCACCACTACAATGGGGGACACCCATTCTGTATGCTCAATCTCATAGATAAATCCAGCTTCAATCAATCTATCAATTTCTTCTTTTATTTTGGCTGCATAAGTGTCATTATATGTGTAGGGCTTATGTTTAGTGGGCTTGGCATCTGCTATCATGGGGATCGTATGAGAACAAATTTCCGGATCTACTCCTTTCAAGTCTCTGTAGTGCCATGCAAATACGTCCCTATATTCCCTTAATAACGCTACCAACTCTACTTCCTCTTCTTTACTCAGGTCATCTCCTATGTATGTACATCTCTCTTCGTTCTCTTCGATGGTGACTACAATTTTTTTGGTCTTTTCTTTGTTATCATATGCTTCTCCTGTTGTGGCCTCTCTCTTAGGCATTCGTACCAAAATTTTTTGGTCTTCTACTTCATATTTCTTGAAATTTTTTGGTACTTCAAACACTTGCTCCTCCTCTCCTTGTTTCACTACTTTTCGTTTCTTTTTCTTTTGACTATCTTCACTCCCATCCTTTGAATTTACCATTTTGATGTTTGTGAGAGGTTCTGCTTCTTTTTGGGTAAATACTCCTATGTCTTCTAGATAGTGCTCCTCTGAAATAAAGCAGCTATCCATCACAATGCACTCTAGATCATCATAGTTCTCTTCTTCTCTTATGAATTCACTAGGGTCACATTCTTCTAGCAAGGGCTGACACATGAACACTGAAATATCATATCCCTCCTCATCACAATGAGGTGTCCATTGTTCTTCATTGACAGCAATGTCCATGGTGGCTAGGATTTCTGCCCAACCATGAGGCTCAAATTCCTCATCTGGAAATATCATCGGCGTATAGGCTGGGTCTCTAACTGGTCTATCTCCTTGAGAAGTTCCTTTTTCTCTAGCCTTCAAGCATTTTTCCTCTTCCTTTGCGACCTTGCACATCCACAAATGAGTATCCTCATGCATCCAAGATGTATTAGATGAACTTTTAGAATGCAGAGAGACTGAATCTTCTTGCTCCTTGTGGATAGGATTCCACTGTAGGGGTGGAACATCTCTGAAGGTGTAATCCTTCAAATTTACCTTGGTCGTGACCCCTAAGCATTGCAAGTATAAGGAATTGGTTCCCCAATCTTGTACCACTTGCAGTTGTCGTAGGAAGGGCCTTCCTAGGATCATCTCGTAGACATTATTTTTTTCAAAGTTACATATAGCAAATGTGTGCTCAAACTCTACTCCACAGGTGGTTAGAGTTATCCCTTCGAGCAATCCTAGAGGTCTTTCCACATGGCCGTCAGCCATCTGAAGCTTCATTCTAGTTGGTTTTAATGTGGGCTTGCCCCATCACTTCCACAGGGAGGTGGTTGCAATAGCAGCACCAGCACCTGAATCTATGATTGCTTTGGTTGTGTAACCTTGGTAGGTGATTGGAAGATAAGTATTACCTTCGTCACCCTCACACATGTCCCCTATTTTATCAAGAGGTGTCTCTAGAACTTTCTCTTTAGAGCCTACTTTTGGCATTTTGGAATCAAGTTCGGGAACTTGATCCTTCACATGATTCCATAGCTCGGGTTTTGCTTTGAGCAGCTCCTCTACCGTGAGATGACACTGAACTTTAGTGTTCTTCACGACGTCAGTGTTTCTTGGAATCATCGAGTCTTCATTTCTTACCACTATTGTGGGAGCTCTAATCTGGACAGATTCAGTTTCCCATGGGTCTGTGAACTGTGGCAACTCTTGTAAACAATTAGATTCAAAATCTAACCGTTCATCTTCTTGTTGCTCTGTTTCTTCTCCATAAGTAGATGGAATGTCTTGTGGAAACTGATCATGAAGGTCATCAATCTCAAGGATAGGAGGAGGATTATCCTTCTCCTTGGCCCATTTCTCTTCTTGTATTTCCCGCAAGAACATTTGAGAGTGTTATTGAATTGAAAGAGGCTCTCCCTCATCTATGGAGTCAGGAACATAGACTTTCTTTGGTGATGAGCTTTCTCTTTCAATAGTTAGTTGAGCCTGTGGAGGTAACGAAACTTGTGGCTTGTTTACCAACTGCTCTAATCTATCTAGTAAGCCCTGGAAGTGCAAACCCGGTGTAATAGCATTCGTCTGATTGAATGATTGATTGGCCTCGAACATAGCTTGAGCTAGTTCCACCATTTTAATGCACATTTTTGTCCGTTCAATCTCTAAATCTGCTCTAGGGTAGCTCTTATCTAGGTTTGCAGGTGCTGGCCCTTCTTGAAGTCGAGCCTGGTATGCTTTGAACATCATGTCCAAGTGTTCTGGGGTTGGATCTGCAAGAACAGACCCCGGTTGTGGTGGTTCATTTACCATGGTTGGTGAGTGGGGATGAGGTGATGTGGATGGAGTTTGGACTTGTGAGGGGCTTTGAGAGGCAATATCTTCTATTTTTGTTTTTGCATCTTTCAGGCTTTCTTCTAGTTCGGATAACTTTTTGGTCCACTTACGATTGGCCTTCTCTCTAGTATCCTTCCATGTTCTTGTTCTTCTCTTACTAGGCTCTCCTGATTCACTTGGCTCTGATTGCTCAGCTGGTTTATTTTGTTGTAAGGCTTGTGCCCTAGTAACTGCGTGTATAGGAGCCACATTATCACTATTGGAACTTGAATCCCTTGCTAGGCCGACAACATTAATGGGTGTAACCTTTGGTACACTAGCGGGATGTCCGGGACAATCTCTCAAAAGCTGTTCTTTGCCACACTCTAGACAGACAACTTGTATCGTGATGTTCTGCCCTTGTGTCGGAGCTAGTTGTGGGGTGGTTTTTGTCTTGGCATAGATTGAGGTTGGCTATTTCCTTCATGTTCATATGGTCTAGTTGCTCCTCGTGGTTCTGGACATGGGCTATACCTAGGAACTTCTCTTCCTTGTTCTGTAGGAGGGTACCCGTATGGTCTATAGTGGGGTGGTACAAATGGTCGTGGCTGTCTATTCATTAGATAGTTTTCATTGTTGTAGTTGGGGTACTTTGGCTCACTATAAGAGTACATGTTAGGCGCTTGAGTTGGTCGTCTATCGTACGGGTAAGGTTGTGATAATCCTAATGCTTCTTGGTTGCAGACATGAGATGGATGATCCCCACCGCAAAGTGTGCAACTTCCTAACATTGGCATTCTCAAGGGGGAGTTCTGGTAGTTCCTTTGTCCTTGTACTCCTAATTTCTTGGCCACCAACTCTGTCACTTCCTCCACATAACTCAAACTAGAAGTTTCCTTGCTCCTTGTCTCCTCTAATTTGATAGGATCCTGTGTGATTTTGAGATCCTCAGCTAAGTTGTCTTCCAAATCTATGCACTCCTGAAGACACTGACTTAGGGTTTGCAGTCGTTTTACGTATACTAAGACTCTCAATGTTCCATTGGTTAGACCTTCTAAAAATAGGGATATCATTTTTTGCTGAGAAGGTCTCTCTGTCACAGGGCATCGGGTTACGTATTGCTTAAACCTTCGTGCTACATTTTTTACTGTCTCATTGGGAGCTTGTTTGAAACTATGTAGTAAGGATGACGAATTGTGCTTGATCCCGCGCTTCGTGAATTCCCAAATAAGTTCTTGGAAGAATTGTTCAATATGTTCAAAGCAATTTGGATCCAGAGATTGAAACCAACTTAAGGCTATTCCCGTAAGTGTTAGCCCAAAGGATTCATATTGCATGAAAAAGTCATCCACTTGCTCTGCTCGCAACACCTGCTTGAATTCTGCAATGTGGTCATAGGGTTCTCATGTGCCATCGTAACGATTTCTCATACATTTGGCCAATTGGATTGGTCTCAGTCTTCTGTCGGGTTCTGGGGATCGAGTTATGATGGGGACACCTTGGGGCGGTTCTGTCCTAAAGGTAGGTCTATTCATATTTCCCATCCTCTGACTAGAGTGGCCGTGGGGGTTGATTCTTGGCATGTTGAATTGTTCATGTAGTCTATCGGGTATGCTACCTTGGCTCATTTGTCCTAACGTCACATTTTCTGTTCTTTGTTGGGTTTCGAATGGGTTTTGCGAGGTAGTTTCCTGATCTCGAGCTAACTCTCCTCTTTCATTAATCTGATTAGGACTTTCAGTTACTACATATATCTGGCCCATCTTGTCCCTATAAACTCCACTTTCATACTTGACAACTGGTCTTTGAATTATTTCGGATTTTGTGGTGTTTATCATTCTTGCTACTGTCCTCTGTAGACCATCAAGGTAGATGGGTATTCCTTGCAAGTTAGTGGATATATATTGAAGAGACATTCGATATTCGCCTTCCACTCTAGACATAAAACCTTCCCTAGGTACGGAACTATGCATGTCTTCAGAAACCAAGAGCCTCTCCCAGTTAAGTGACATTTTTGACTCACTTGTCTATGAACTCAGCACGTAGAGTTAACCCCTGAGTTGTGAGTCTCTGACTTGATTGTGTGGTTGATCTTAGTTTCAAGTGATATGGTACTTTATCTATCTCTTCCTAGGTATCATCTTGAGCTTAGGTTCATAAGCCTTGTCTACAAGTCCACAATTGTCCTTTGAATTGCTCAAAATCTTGTGGAACCCCTTGCTTCCTAGTCCAACCTGAGGGTCAACTTAAAAATACCCTATCTAATACTCCTCACGAGCTTTCCAACAAACCCAAGATCACTCCGAACGGATTTCGTATGAGAAAGTTATGCCAGTTCAGGGTTTTGGGGGTTAAAACAGGGAAACAGGGCCTCTCAGGAAATGCTTCAAATCAGGCGATACACGATATTTGTAGGACACGATACTCGATCTTTGTCCCAAAACGATACACGATCTTTGATGTGGAACAAAACGATACACGATCTTTCAACCTGAAACGATACGCGATCTCTGATCGAAACGATCTCTGGCCGAAACGATCTCTGGCCCAAACGGTCTCTGGCCGAAACGATCTCTGGTCGAAATGATCTCTGGCTAAAACGATCTCTGGCCGAAATGATCTCTATCTGAAACGATCTCTGACCGAAACGATCTCTGGCCGAAACGATCTCTGACCCAAACGATCTCTCGCCGAAACGATCTCTGACCCAAACGATCTCTGGCCCAAACAATCTCTGGCCCAAACGATCTCTGGCCGAAACGATCTCTGACCCAAACGATCTCTGGCCAAAACAATCTCTGACCCAAACGATCTCTGGCCGAAACGATCTCTGGCTAGGTATCGCGATCGGTATGAAACGATACACGATCGGAGGGAAATATCGCGATACTCAACCACAGGAGATTCACGATACTTGCCAAGTATCACGATACTTGACCACGGGAGTAAACTATACTTGGATTTTTTGGAGTCCAAATTCAAAAATTTTTGCAAATATGAGTACCTTGTGTCCTCCTTGTCACTCCTATGTGTCTGTAGATGCAAAATCTTCCTTCAAACCCACGATATTGCACTCACGATACTTGGCGCAGGTTTCGTCATGTTCGGGGTTGTTCACTCAGATTTACAGCTATTTTGGTGCTACTTCTTCAGCGCCTCTATTCTGCACCCTCTCTAAGCTTCTTGCTCACAACCACAAGTAAAAACAAAGTGAATGTACTCTAAAAAATGGAAAAAACTGAGAAAATGAAGGTGGGTGGAGATGGTGATGATGATGAAGATGAAGAAGAAGGAAAATTCTAAAACTGAACTGAAAATGATGATTTTTTTTTTTTTTTTTTTACCTTCCAACATCGCTACTCTACGTCTTACCATCACACGCTCGTCCTCCAAGCTCTCTCCCCGGCAACGGTGCCAAATTTGGTGTCACTCTAGCACAATGGTGTGTACCAACATGAGGAGATACACCTCATAAATGTCAATCCGTGGAGACGTGAGGACCGGTATGAAG
>CM035414.1:134052395-134149895 GCA_020310875.1 Ceratopteris richardii
ATAACTAGATATGGGCACTATGAGTTTTTGTTGATGCCTTTTGGTCTCACCAATGCTCCTACCACTTTCATGAAGCTCATGATCAATGTATTACAACCTTATCTAGGGTAATTTATAGTAGATTTCCTAGATGATATCCTGATCTATAGTAGATCAGAACAAGAGCACTTGGAACACTTAAGAAAAGTATTCTAATTGTTAATGGAAAATTCACTCTTTGCTAAGGAGTCGAAGTGTGAATTTTTCAAAACAGAGGTTACATACCTTGGTCATATAGTTTCCCAAAAAGGAATCTAGAAGGATCCTAAAAAAGTAAGGGCTATTATGGAATGGCCACATCCCAAGAACCTAGAAGAGCTGTAGATCTTCCTAGGTTTATCAGGTCTCTATCAAAGATTCATTAATAAGAATGTTGGGAATTGACCTCAGAACCTCTCGGTTAGGAGTGCGATGGGCTAACCACTTGCCCCAAAAGCCATGGTTGAGGATTACTTCCTAATCCTCTCTCTTAAGGCATGGTTCAACCATCTCCTACTAGGATTATGTGACATTCCTCCCCCCTTAGACTGAGCATTGTCCTCAATGCTCACTTGTGGACCCTTCTAACTCTTGGACCCACTTTCCATGCATGAGTGCTTCCACCAACCTCAAACTCCAGCACATGGACCAAATTTGGACCTATCCCACCCTCCGTGGGTGCCCAAATGCCCATGCCCCTTCATCCAAGGCCAGTTTCACACTCACCACAGATAAGCGCTTTTTCCAAGTGCCCACGAATGAGGCGCGAACCTCCGTCTCGCCCAATTTCTCAACTAGGCTCTGATACCAATGTTGGGAATTGAACTCACAACCTCCCGGTTAGGAGTGCGATGGGCTAACCACTTGCCCCAAAAGCCATGGTTGAGGATTACTTCCTAATCCTCTCTCTTAAGGCGTGGTTCAACCATCTCCTACTAGGATTATGTGACAAAGAATTATGCCAAAATTGTTGTCTTGATGACGGAACGACTCAAAGGGAAAGGGAAAGCCTTTCATTGGGGAGACGTACAAAAGCAAAGTATGGAGAAATTGAAAGTAGCAATTGCTACAACTCCTTTTTTACATATAGTAGATCCCAATAAAACCTTTGTGGTTGAGATTAAGGCGAGTGATTTTGCTATAGGAGCGGTTTTAGTTCAGGATGGTTGACCAATAACCTTTGAGAGTAAGAAACTAGAACCTGCTCAGAAAAATTAGTCCGTCTATGAGAAGGAGTTGTATGCAATTGTCCATGCTTTGAAGAAGTGGCATAATTATTTATATGGTGCCAAAGTCATGATAGTGTTTGATCAAGAGAGCATTAAGTGGCTCTATAATCAAACATACCTTAAAGTTCATAAGGCCCGATGGGCAGAGACCCTTCAAGAGTTTGATTTTGAGCTTAGGTATAGGAAGGGAAAGTTTAATGTAGTGACTGATTCACTTAGCTCCATGCCTATGCTCAATGGAATGAGTTTTACTGAGATCACCAATGAACTACTTGAGTCCATTAGAGGGAAATGTAGGCTTGATCCTAGAGATGTTGATATCTTTAGGCAGCGATGTGTGTGAACACTCTAGGACCGTTGGGGTACTTTTTTCCCTCTTTAAGAGGTTTTTTTTTAAGGAAGTTCAGCCTTGGCCTATTCTCCCAGACTTTAATTAAAATAAAGAAGAAAAGTTACACGTGAATGGGACTAGTGCCCATGGGACCCCCCAAAATCCCACAAAGCAGGGGACAAGTTCGGTAAGCTAGAGGGCATTACAAATGAGGCGTACAAAACTATCATCTCCCTCATGGGGGACCCATTTGGGTTTCAGCTTGTTATCTACGAGGAGATAAATACTTAGGAGGTTTTTTCCTTGGCTTGTATATATGCCTATTACCCTAACGCGCTACTTATCTTTGTACATTCTAGTGGTAATACATTCAATATTGTGTGTTGTGCTCCAAGCTTCTTCTTCTTCCTTGTGTTGTTCACGTACTTCCCCAGACATCGAACTCCAACAATTGGTATCAGAGAAGGTCACCACTTCATCTAGGGCGTCGTCCACACCCCTCAAATCATAGTCTCAGAATCACATGAAATTTGGTACACATACTCAAGGTGATTAGGAGATAAAAACATCTTTGCTTTGTTGTCAAAATTGCAATCTGAGCTTGTTTTGGCCTCCAAACACACTATCACAACACTTATGCAAGCTATTTCATCTCTTTATGCCAAAGTCATATACCAGTTTCAGATCGCCAACATAAGCATCTCAAAGTGTGCTACATGTTTAGCAAAACGTGTTAGGGTACTTCTATTCAACTTTTTCAGATACAATCATTTTTCTACATCAGGATATTTTAGTCAGTGGCCATGACGGAAAGCAACGATGTACTCCGTATGTTGGTGTTGGAGTTAGACGTCTGCGGAAGCACGTGAACAGCACAAGGAAGAAGAAGAAGCTTGGAGCACAACACACAATACTGAATGTATTACTAGAGAATGTACAAAGATAAGTAGCCCATTAGGGCAATAGGCGTATATACAAGCCGGGGAAAAAACCTCCTAAAGAGGGAAAAAAGTGCCCCGACGGTCCTAGTGTGTTCACACACATCACTACCTAAATATATCAACAAATCCCCCCTGGGAGTGATGCGGTGAACAAGGAGCTGGCACTCATGTATAAGGAAGTGCCAAACTATGTGGAAATCACTCCACAAAAGGAAGTAAGCCCAAAGCTTTGCGGAAAGCTTCAAACTTCTCCCTAGGCACAGCCTTCGTGAAAAGGTCTGCAATGTTCTCCTGCGTGGGCACATATGCCAAGTTGATCTCCCCAACAGAGAACCTCTCCCTGACATAGTGATAATGCACCTCAATGTGCTTAGTGCGAGAAAGGAACACAGGGTTCCTCGCAACTAACAATGCACTCTGACTATTAGTGAAGATGGTGGTGGCAGAAGTCTGACCAACACCCAAATCAGCCATAAGGCGTCTGAGCCACACACACTCAACAGTAGCTGTGAAAGTTGCCCTATACTCAGCCCCACAACTGGAAGTGACCACAGTAGGCTGCTTCTTGCTCAACCAAGATATACATGAGCTACCAAGCATGAAGCAAAAGCCACTAGTGGGCACACGAGTGTCATAGCAACCAACCCAATCAGAGTCAGAAAAAGCATGCAAATCTGGTGGTAATGATCCCCCCTTGGGATAAAACAACCCAAGTAGTCGAGTACCACTCAAGTATTGAAAGATGCGCTTAACCGCCTGCCAATGCTTCACTCCTGGGCAATGCATAAACCTGCTCATCTGTGAGACAGAAAACTGAATATCTGGCCGAGTAATGAATAAGTAAATCAAGCATCCAACAGCCTCCTGATAGAGAACGGCATCAAATGCATCTCCAGCATCATGAAGACTCAATCGTAAACCTGTCTCCATAGGAGTCGCAATAGGCTTAAAGTCATCAAGACCAAAACGCTGCAAATTTCAATGACACAAAGCCATCCCACCATCAACTTGCATATACTGAATGCCCAAATAGTGATGCAAATGCCCCAAATCAGACATCCCAAATGAGGCATGCAAATCAGCCTTAAAATCAGCAATATGCTTCTCAATAGGACTAGTGAGCAGCATGTCGTCAACATAGACAACAATGATCAGAAGCACATCATTAGCATGCTTAACATATAAGGTGCTTTCAGTTGGACTGTTCTCAAAACCATGTGCAATCAAATAGGCATGTATCTTCTCATACCAAGCACGTGGTGCTTGCTTTAAACCATATAATGCCTTCTTTAACCTGCACACCTGGTTTTCATGCCCTTTCTGCACAAAGCCACGGGGTTGAAAAACATACACTTCTTCATGCAAGTCACCATTCAGAAATGCAGTTTTAATGTCCAACTGATGTACATTCCAACCATGATGGGCTGCAAGTGCATAAATGCTCTGAACAGTAGTCATATGGCATGTAGGTGCAATGGTCTCATCAAAATCAATGCCTCTTTCCTGCGCATAACCTTTTGCAACAAGCCTAGCCTTATACCTATCAACTGTACCATCAGGTTTACGCTTTAGCTTGTATACCCACTTAGTGCCAATGGCCTTCTTGCCAGGAGGCAAGTCACATAAAGACCAAGTACCATTCTTCATTATAGCATCATATTCAGATTGCATAGCAACCATCCAATTTTCTGAATTTTGTGCTTCATCAAACGAAACAGGCTCATTCTCATCACAGAGACTAGATGCAGCCATAGCATAGAAATCTGATGCAAAAGAGGCACTATGAGAGCCTGAGCGAGTACGATATGACAGAGGTGCATCTAATTTGCTATCACGCAAAGTCTGCACTAGCCATTTTGGCATAGTTTTTGCCTGCTCAATATCAGCTCTCTCATCAACTAGTGCATCATGTAAATCTACATCAGAAATGGAATGATCTGCATCATCACATGAAACCTGCAAAGGCTGAGAAGTTGCCTCATTGGGACCAGCACTAGACTGTCCACCTGTACAAAGAGGCAGCAAAGTATCATACATGTCTTTGGAGCTAACAGATGTCTCCTTAGTACATGAAAGCAATGGCTGAATAGCATCTTCCACAAAAACAACATCACGGCTAACCAAAATACGTTTAGTCTGTGGATGATACAGACGATAGCCTTTACTTTCAGAACTGTACCCAACAAAAATACATTTAACTGCTTTATCATCCAATTTTCTGCGATGTTGTTCAGGCACTAATGCATATGCCAAACAACCCAAAACATGCAGATGAGCAACAAATGGCTTGTGATCATGCCAAGCCTCATATGGAGTGATAGAATGCAACGCTTTAGTGGGACACCTGTTCAGTACATATGATGCACACATGACAGCCTCAAGCCAGAAACTATGTGGTAAAGCCTGACTCTTGACCATACACCTCGCCATCTCCATAAGTGACATGTTCTTTCGTTTAGCAACTCCATTCTGTTGAGGTGTATACGGCACTGTACACTGGTGTTTTATCCCACGTTCAGCCAGAAAAGCATTAAAATCAAAAGACATATACTCCCCCCCTCTATCAGAACGGAGGATGCCCATTTTACATGTTGACAGATTTTCAGCGAAAACCAAAAACTGTTTGAAGCACATGAACACTTCGGACTTTGCCTTCAATGGATATACCCATGCATGCCTAGAAAAAACATCGATGAAAGTCATGAAGTAAAGATAATTCCCAAAAGAAGGTGTCTACATAGGACCACAGACATCATTATGTACAAGCTGCAATTTTTTAGTAGCCCGAACTGAATCATCTTTTGGAAAGGATGAACGCTGCATTTTGCCCAAAATACAGCCTTCACAAACATGTTTTCCAGGTGCCTCAAGTTTGGGCAAAGAGGACACCATTTCAGATTTTTGCAAGCGTAGCAAACTAGCAAAATTCGGATGACCAAAGCGTGCATGCCAAAGCTTTGCATCTAACATAGCCTGAGAATCATTTACTGCACGTGCCAAATCATTTACAAATCTTTCATAGTCTATGAGCTTATACAACCCATGACATAAAATCCCAGAAGCAATAATCACATCGCCATTTGACAAATCATGAATTGTACACTTGTCATCAACAAATTTCACAACCAAGCCAATCTTGTCTAATGCAGAAACTGATAACAGGTTCTTCTTGATCCCTGGCATAAATAAAGCATCTGACAAAGTGAAAGAACTACCATCAGTAGTAGTCAAAATGATCTTACCAACTCCCATAACAAGATAAGAGGAGTTGTTGGCGCATGTAACAGTATTCACTGTAGGGGCAGGCTTGAGTGAAGAGAAGAGACTGTGCTGCGAGGTAATATGTTTGGTCGCCCCACTGTCAAAATACCAAACATATTAGTCTACTACAGACATGCACTGCTCATGAGAAGACGGGTCAAAACTACAGATAGTAGTAAACGCCCATTCTTCTTCCTGCACAAGATTAGCAGACTTTGTTTTTGGTGTAGAGGCCTCTGCAACAACCATTCCAGCCTCTTTCTTCTTTGCCTCTTTAGCAGCCAGTTTTGGACACTTCTTTATGATATGATCATTCCCTTTACAGTACTTACAAAACAATTTTTGCTTTTCTGATTTCTTCTCATCTTTATCTTCCTTCTTCGAATATGCAGAATTAGTAGATTTTTGCTTACTAGTTGAAGAGCTCCATTTTCCTTTGCCCTTCTGACTAGCCAAAAAAGCGTGATATGCAACTCGCATAATGGACCTATTCTGCCTCGACTGATCTTCCTACAACAGAACATAGACTAACTCCTCAAATGATAAGGCATTTGGATTGCCTTTCATCATCAACCGAAGAGTAGAAGCAAAACTCTGATATGAATCAGGAAGACCATTCAGAACGGTCTGCACAAGTGAGCTATTTGGTATAACCTCATCAGCAAAAATCAATTGTTCCTTCAAGTCTTTGATCTTCGTTAGGAAACTGTCCATGGAATCACCTTCATTCATGTGCTCACTCTCCAACTGTTTTCGGAGGTAAGCAATACGAGCCTCATTCCTAGCTTGGTACAATGTGGTAAGTGTATCCCAAGCATCCTTAGCTGTTCTGCAAGAGCGAATGTGAGGAATAATGGCACGTTTGATAGACAAAGCTATCAATGCATGTTCCTGGGCATCTCTGCCATCCCAGCGAATCTGCTCTGCAGTAGGTGCAGCAGAAACCGCAGCACAAACAGGAATATAAAAAATATCTTCATCTTTGACACCTTCTGCATCAGCTTCAGTACCTACTGTTGTAACAATTGTAGGTGTGATAGGACGTTTTTCGACACCCTGCATAATGTTCCACAGTCCTTTTGCAACCAACACATGTCGCATCATATAAGCCCATAATCGATAGTTGGTACCATCCAACTTATCCTCAACAGCCAACATACGGAATACATCATTGTTTTCAACCATGGCCAGTGACTAAAATACCTTGATGCAGAAAATTGATTGTATCTCAAAAAGTTGAACAGAACTGCCCAGACAAATTCCGCTAGACCTATAGCAAACTTCGAGACGCTTATACTGGCAAACAGAAACTGGTATATACCTTTGGCACAAAAAGACGAAATAGCCTACACAAGCACTATGATAGTGTGTTCGGAGGCCGAAACGAGCTCAGATTGCAATTTCGGCACACAAAGTGTAGCCCTTTTGATCTCGGAAACACGTTGAGTATGCTCACCAAAATTTGTGCGATTTTGAGACTGCAAACGGAGGAGTGTCGACGGCGCCCTAGATGAAGCGAGGACCTGCTCTGATACCAATTGTTGGAGTTAGACGTCTGCGGAAGCACGCGAACAACACAAGGAAGAAGAAGAAGCTTGGAGCACAACACACAATATTGAATGTATTACTAGAGAATGTACAAAGATAAGTAGCCCATTAGGGCAATAGGCGTATATACAAGCCGGGGGAAGAAAACCTCCTAAAGAGGGAAAAAAGTGTCCCGGCGATCCTAGTGTGTTCACACACATCACTACCTAAATATATCAACAGTTGGTTGTTGAGGATAAGTTGGATGGTACCAATTACCCATTGTGGGCTTATATGATGCGACATGTATTGGTTGCAAAAGGACTATGGGACATTGTGGAGGGTGTTGAAAAATGTCCTATTACACATACGAATACAGAAATTGAAGTTGATGCAGATGGTATTGAAGATGTTGATATTATTCAGATTCCTATTCGTGTTGCAGTTTCTACTGCATCTATTGTAGAGCAAATTTGTTGGCATGGCAGAGATGCTCAAGAACATGCATTGATAGCCTTGTCTATGAAACGTGCCATTATTCCTCACATTTGCTCTTGTAGAACAGCTAAGAATGCTTGGGATACACTTACCACATTGTACCGGGCTAGGAATGAGGCTCGTGTTGCTTACCTCCAAAAATAATTGGAGAGTGAGCATATGAATGAAGATGATTCAATGGATAGTTTTCTAACAAAGATCAAAGACTTGAAGGAATAGTTGATTGTTGTTGATGAAGTTATACCAGATAGCTCACTTGTGCAGACCGTTCTGAATGGTCTTCCTGATACTCTTCGTTTGATGATGAAAGGCAATCCAAATGCCTTGACATTTGAGGAGTTAGTTTTTGTTTTGTTGCAGGAAGATCAATCTAGGCAAAACAGATCTATTATGCATGTTCCATATCAAGGTTTCTTGGCTAGTCAAAAGGGCAAAGGTAAATGGAGCTCATCTACTAGTAAGCAGAAATCTACAAATGCTACACATTCAAAGCAGGAAGACAAAGATGAGAAGAAATCATAAAAGCAGAAATTGATTTGCAAATATTGTAAAGCAAATGATCATGTCATTAAGAGTTGTCCAAAACTGGCTGCTAAAGAGGTAAAGAAAAAAGATGTTGGAATGGTTGTTGCAAAGGCCTCTACACCGAAAACAGAGTCTCCTAATCTTGTGCAGAATGAAGAATGGGCATTTACTACTGTTTGCAATTTTGACCCATCTTCTCATGAGCAGTGTATATCTATAGTAAACTCAGATGTTTGGTATTTTGATAGTGGGGCAACCAAACATATTACCTCATAGTGTAGTTTCTTCACTTCACTTGAGCCTACCCCTATAGGGAATATTGTCACATGCACCAACAACTCCTCTTATCCTGTCTTGGGAGTTGGTAAGATCATTCTGACTCTATTGATGGTAGTTCTTTCACTTTGTGAGATGCTTTATTTGTGCCAGGGATCAAGAAGAATCTATTATCAGTTTTGGCTTTAGCCAAGATTGGCTTGGTTGTGAAATTTGTTGATGGCAAGTGTACAATTCATGATCTATCAAATGGTGATGTGATTATTGCTTTTGGCATTTTATGTCGTGGGTTGTATAAGGTCATAGACTATGAAAGATCTATGAATGATTTAGCATGTGCAGTACATGATTCTCAAGCTATGTCACATGCAAAGCTTTGATATGCATGCTTTGGTCATCTGAATTTTGCTAGTTTGCTATGCCTTTAGAAATCTGAAATGGTGTCCCCTTTGCCCAAACTTGAGGCACTTGGTAAACATGTATGTGAAGGCTGTATTTTGGGAAAAATGCAGCATTCCTCCTTCCCAAAAGATGCTTCAGTTCGGGCTACTCAAAAATTGTAGCTTGTTAGTGATGTCTGTGGTCCTATGCAGACACCTTCTTTTGGGAACTATCTTTACTTCGTGACTTTCATTGATGATTTTTCCAAGCATGCATGGGTATATCCACTGAAGGCAAAGTCCGAAGTGTTTATGTGCTTCAAATAGTTTCTGGTTTTGGTTGAAAATCTGTGAGCATGTAAAATGTGCACCCTCCGTTCTGATCGAGGGGGGGATATATGTCTTCTGACTTTAATGCATTTTTGGCTAAACATGGGATAAAACATCAGTGTATAGTGTCATATACACTCAACAGAATGGATTTGTTGAAGAACATGTCACTCATGGATATGGTGAGGTGTATGGTCAAGAGTCAGGCTTTACCACATAGTTTCTCGCTTGAGGTTGTCATGTGTGCAGCATATGTACTTAATCGGAGTCCCACTAAAGCACCGCAATCTATCACTCCATATGAGGCTTTGCATGGTCGCAAGCCATCGGTTGCTCATTTGCGTGTTTTTGGTTGTCTAACATATGCATTAGTGCCTGAACAACATCACAAGAAATTTGATGATATTGGATACCTCTAAATCTCCAAAGACTTGATCTATACTGATTTAAGAGCACCTCTATATCAGTTATAGACCAAACTTTACACAAATGCTACCTTGATTTACCAAATCGTTAACTATCACTCCTTTGAGTGAAAACTTCTCTTCTTCAAGAAGTCTGCTTCAGAGATTAACTTCATTACTTGCACATATCTTCAAATTTCTTCAATCTAATGATACACGTATCTCCATCCTACCTTTGCGCAATCATATCAACCATTAGACCTTCAAAGGAATCATTAAAACTCTAATTTGATCTTTAAGCTCAAAGATATGTTAGAAACTATCTTCCTGAACAAGCGACTTTGACATAGTCAACTTCTAAGGTTGATTTCTCACAGCACAAGTCCCGTTTTGCTAAATGCTTTTAGCCATAGCTTCCTTACCTTCTATCTTAGATTTTCAATGCTCAGTTATCAAAAACTTTACACTAGGCATTGATATCTAAGCAAAACATTGATACGAAAAAGTGCACAACTCTGAGAGGTCTACTTGTAGACTTTACATATACATGTTCCTATTGATCATACACACAACCTGAAAGGAATTAAACCATGAAACTCTGAACATAGCTTGGTTAGCTTCTAGATTAGATGTGTACAAAATATTTTCTGATCCACATGATCAGGCTAAGAGAAATCAGAGAAAGACTCAACGCTAACTCCTGAAGATGACTCTCTACACATCTATCTCATGAACACTTGACTTCTAATGACTCACACTTATTTCTTTACATAATTGACTTATATATATATATATATATGATTCTAGACTCATTCTGTGTCCATTACATTATTCCTTATCATTCTAATGATGATCTAAACTCATAGTACAAGAATTTTCATCTGTAATGTACATATGTATGCAAGCTACATTTATGAGATCTCTTCACTTTCTTCACTGACTTCTTTGGCTTCATTTTGATTCTTGACTTGCTTCAAATTCGTCATAATCATCAATTTGGGATTGCTTTGTTCCAACAACTCCCCCTCAATCACTAATTGTGATTATACCATCCTTCTTTATTCCTGCCATCTCTTTGAACTTCTGTAGCTTAGGTCCATCTAAGCTTTTTGTCAACATATCTGCAACTTGCTCTTTTGTTGGTGTATAAAATACTTCAATTTCTTTGTCAAGTACCTTTTCTCTCAAGAAATGATATTGAATCTCTGTGTTTAGTCCTAGCATGAAAAACATGATTAGCTGCCAAATATAATGAGCTCATGTTGTCTCCAAAAATAATTGGAGTACTCTGATCAGTTCCAAAACTTGGTGTATACAATACTTCAATTTCTTTGTCAAGTACCTTTTCTCTCAAGAAATGATACTGAATCTCTATGTGTTTAGTCCTACCATGAAAAAGATGATTAGCTGCCAAATATAATGAGCTCATGTTGTCTCCAACAATAATTGGAGTACTCTGATCAGTTCCAAAACTCTTCAATAAGGTCTTTAACCATATCACTTCTTTTGCAGCCTCTACCATTCCTTTATACTCAACTTCTATGGATGACAAAGCAATTGTATGTTGCTTCTTTGAGCACCAAGAAACTAACTTATCTCCAATATAACAGAGATAACCATGGGTAGACCTTCTATCATCTGAATTACTTTCCCAATCTACATCACTAAACACTTTCATTCTTGTGTCAGAAGTAAAACCATAATACAAACCTCACTTAAAGTTCCCTTGATATATCCGAGTACCCTTTGAGCTACAATCCAATGAGTTTTCTTTGGACAATGCATAAATTGTGATATATCACCAACTGCATATGATAGGTCTGGTCTTGTCAAGGTAGCATAGATCAAACTACCTACTAAACTCTGATATTTCTTCATGTCATTAAATTCTTCACCTCCATATCTGCTCAATTTATGATTTATCTCCAATGGTGTGGTTGAAGACTTGCAATCTTCCATGTTGAACTTGACTAGAAGATTCTTCAAGTATCTCTCTTGTGTAGCATATACTCCATGTTGAGTATACACAATCTTGATTCCTAAGAAATAAGACAAGTTTCCCAAATCACTTATCTTAAACTCTTGCTCTATTTGTTTCTTAAGCTCCTTGATTCCTTGAGCATCTATACCTATGACAATAATATCATCAACATAAATACACATGTATATATACCCAACTTCACTTGCCTTCACTAGCAAGCTACTATCTGCTTTTGAAGCTTGATATCCACATTCATTCAAGAACTTAACAAGCCTGTAACTCCATGCTCTTGGAGCCTGCTTCAAACCATACAAAGCTCTCTTGAGCTTACACACATAATCTGATCCAATTAAATCCATGAAACCATCTGGTTGCTCCATGTACACTTCATCTGCAAAATATATCCATTCATAAATGCATTCTTCACATTGTGATAACTTCCATCCTTTACCATTAGCAATAGCAATTAGAGTTCTAATTGTAGACATCTTAGCAACTGGACTAAAGGTTTCATCATAATCTACCCCATAAGCTTGGGCATAACCTTTAACCACAAGTCTAGCTTTATATCTAGACACCTCACCATTTGCAAACCTTTTTGTCTTATACACCCACTTACATCCAATTACCTTCTGGTTAGTCTACCACAGATATACATTGTTCATGAGAAGATGGGTCATAACTACAAATAGTGGTAAATGTTCATTCTTCATTATGCACAAGATTAGCAGACTCTGTTTTGGGTGTAGAGGCCTCTGCAACAACCATTTGAGCCTCTTTCTTCCTTGCCTCTTTAGCAGCCAGTTTTGGATAACTCTTTATGACATGGTCATTTCCTTTATAGTATTTGCAAAACAATTTCTGCTTTTCTATTTTCTTCTTGTCTTTGTCATCCTTCTTTGATTGTCTAGAATTAGCACATTTCTGCTTACTAGTAGATGAGCTCCATTTACCTTTGGCCTTTTGACTAGCCATGAAATCTTGATATGCAACATGCATAATGGACCTATTGTGCCTAGATTGATCTTCCTGCAATAGAACAGAGACTAACTCCTTAAATGTTAAGGCATTAGGATTGCCTTTCATCATTAGTGGAAGAGTAGAAGCAAAAGTCTGATATGAATATGGAAGATCATTTAGAACAATTTGCACAAGTGAAGTGTCAGGCAAGACCATCAGCAAAAATCAACTGCTCCTTCAAATCTTTGATCTTTGTCACAAAACTGTCCATGGAGTCTCCTTCATTCATATGCTCACTCTCCAACTGTTTTCGGAGGTAAGCAACACAAGCCTCATTCCTTGCCTGGTATAAAGTGGTAAGTGTATCCCAAACATCCTTTGTTGTTCTGCAAGAGCAAATGTGAGGAAGAATGGCATATTTGATAGACAAGCCTATCAATGCATGTGCTTAAGCATCTCTGCCATCCCAATAAAGTTGCTCTATAGTAGATGCAGCAAGAACCGAAGCACAAACAAGAACCTGAAGAATATCACCATCTTCAATGCCATGTGCATCATCTTCAGCAACTATGTTTGCAAGTGTAATAGGACATTTTTCAACACCCTGCACAACATTCCATAGTCCTTTTGCAACCAATACATGATGCATCATATAAGCCCATAATGGGTAATTGGTACCGTCCAATTTATCCTCAACAGCCAACATTTGGAATACAATACTGCATTCAGCCATGGCCACTGACTAAAATACCCTGATGTAGAAAAATGATTGTAACTCAAAAAGTTGAGTCGAACTACCTTGTCA
This sequence comes from Ceratopteris richardii, assembly GCA_020310875.1. Lineage (NCBI taxonomy): Eukaryota > Viridiplantae > Streptophyta > Polypodiopsida > Polypodiales > Pteridaceae > Ceratopteris > Ceratopteris richardii. The sequence continues at coordinate 134,065,862 of CM035414.1, forward strand.
AGTTTTGCTAAACCTATAGCAGAATTTGAGATGCTCATACTGGCAAACCAAAACATGTATATATCTTTGGCACAAAAAGAAAAACTTACGTGCACAGGTGCTATGATAGTGCGTTCGGAGGCCGAAATGAGCTCAGATCGCAATTTCAACACCACATAGAAAAGTTGTTCTAAACTCCTAATCACCGTGAGTATGCTCATCAATTTTGGTGTGAGAGTGTGACTGGAGAGATGTCAACGATTCCATAGATGAAGCGGCGACCTTTTCTAATACCAATTGTTGGAGTTTGAGGTCTACAGAAGCACATGAACAGCACAAGGGAGAAGAAGAAGCTTGGAGCACACACAATACTGAATGTATTACCACTAGAATGTACAAAGCTAAGTGACGTGTTAGGTTTTAGGCATATATACAAGCAAGGGGGAAAAAACCTCCTAAAGAGGGAAAAAACTGCCTTGGCGGTCCTAGTGTGTTCACACACATCACCCTAAACATATCAACAGGAAAGCAGGTTTTGTGCATGTAGACTCACTCCTGGAGGACTTGAAAATGATGTTCAAAGCCTATGAGGCTTGGGTGAAAATTGTTCCTAATGTGGAAACTCATCATCAATGTTATCCTCATATCCAACTAGAGAAAGATAGACTTTGCATGTGCAAACAACTCATTGAGTTGTCACAAAATATTCTAGAAGAAGCTAGTCTAATCATGAAGAAAGCACACAGTATTGTAGTTTAAAAGCCCATCCTCACTTCTATGATGGACCAAGAGCTACATTCATCTCATGCAAAACCTAACAAAGAAAAGGAGCCAAAACAAATCCCATTGAGACTAGAGTTCTGCTTGATTCAATTTTATTTGGCACAAGAGCTTATTGCTGATATGGTAGATAACCGAAATGATAATGAGGTAGAGATTAGTTCAATGATGACTAAAGTTGAAGAAAAGTGGCCATAATACTTATGACATCAGGTCAAAGAAGCTAGATGGAAGAAAGAGGGAAAAGATGGGGAGGAACCACCAATGAAAAAGATTCATGGTCTTGAGAAATCTCAATTTTTTTATTATCCCTTGAATGGAGTGCATCATTAATTGATCTCTTGGTAGAAAAAGAAGAGAGTGGATATCTCATGGAATCGACACAATACACAAGACAGTAGGAAAGAGAGTCCATAGTGAAAAAGGCAAGTTCCATCAAGTTTTGTATGAGAAAAATGGCGAAGAGCACACCAAGCATGAAATTATTAAAGAATAATTAGGTGAAGTGCATCTTAACAAAAGATGAATTATTGCACGTAAATACACACCTATGGCAAAAAAGGGCCAAACATGTGGATCCAAACACCATCCAAACTAAACTTGTAGAGTCCAAAACTATTTTAGCATGTTTGAGTACCAAATAAAATAGGTTTCAATGGATACGGTAGGAGATATATCAAAGGAGATGAGGGCAATACTTGCTTATCGTTCAATGGGCATATTGCAATAGTGATACTAGATAGTGGAGCAAGTTTACCAATAGCTAGTAAATCCTTATGTGAAAAGTGGGGAAGACCTACTCAAACCTACTCGTCTAAAATTGTAGTTGACAAATGGACACGTTGAGCAACCTATTGGCTTGCTACATAATGTAAAATTGAAAACTTGTAGAGTGTATTTTGGACACACTCCAACTATTTGCGACCTCATCCAAGCGAGTAATTACAAGATGATTATAGGAAGACCATTTGTGCATCAATTGAAAGTGGTGCAAGATTGGGATAGAAATGCTTTTTACTTGCAACACTTGGGTATAACAACTAGGATCAATCTCCACTTTTCAAGCATAGAGATATCCCTCCCATACAATGGAATAATGTGCAAAAAATATGTTGATGATTTCTCTTTGGACAAATCATCACGTTTTGGTCTTGGATGGATGAGGACATAAGCTTGTGGGTTTTCAAGCAAGCTCAAAAAGAAGAAGACAACTAGCATGAGAGTATCCCACAAATTTAGTAATTCAATAAAAATTAGTTGAAGATCCAACTATCTTCATCAACACCTCAATGACAAAGATTTTGAAACTAAACTTGGATGCAAATCCTAGCCACCATTGATATTTCCATTAGTAAGAGTACTCTAATAGACCATTATGATGCAAAAACTCTTAATGGATTTTTTATTGTATCGGTTCTTGAAGAAATCAAGGAAGGAGAGATATTATTGGTTCAAGATGAGAGTTTTGAATGATGATGACTTAGTTTTTGTTCATGTGGAATCTGTGTTTGATTCAAAACATGAGTACTTGATAGAATTCCATGATGATTATTGTATTAAGGATCCTATCAATTATATATTTTCCCCTATACAAAGTCAAGGAACCAAATGAGGAAAATATTACTTCAATAGAAATAAAGTTAAATGACTTTGAGCCTCTAGATCATTTCAAGAAATAGAAGGTGCAAAGTTGAAACATTGTGGCTTTGAGAATTATGAGAGAGGACAACATAGGAGAATCTTATGAAAATGAAGAAATAAAGAAAGAGGTGTTTTTCACGATAGAACCTGGAGAAGAAAAGTGCACATACATTGGGAGTGATGTATCTAAAATGGAAAAGGATCAAATGAAAGAATTTTTTTAGCAGTAAAAAGATATTTTTTGGTGGTCATATAAAGACTTAAAGGTCTTGACCCTCAAATATGCACCCATAGAATTCCTATAAAACTTGATGCAAAACCCTCTAAACAAAGGCCATACACATATAACAATCTATATTTGGCCAATATAAAAGAGGATATTAATAAAATCTTAGAGGCATGTTTCATTTATGAGATTGAGCACATTGAATGGGTGTTCCCCATTGTGGATGTGCCCAAGAAAAATGGACAATCAAGTCTACATCAATATGAAGAAAGTTAATGTTGCCACAACATGGGATGATTATCCACTTCCAATCAACAATCATCTTTTACAAAGGGTAGCTGGTAAAGAGTTTTATAGCTTCTTAGACAGTTTCTTAGGCTATAATCAAGTTGCAACTGCACCTTGAAGATCAACATAAAACTGCATTTGTTATGGAGTGGGGGATATATGCATTCAAGTTTATGCCATTTGGTCTCACAAATGCCCTTGCAAATTTCTAAAGATTTATGTGCCATGTCTTTAAAATGTTTCTTATAAGGTTTATGTAGATCACTTACGTGCATACTCTACACTAAGAACAAAGCATCTCCCTATGCAAAATACATTTTTTACCAAATGCAGACAATCTAGCGTCTTGATAAATCTTATTTCTTCATGGCAAGACAAAAGAAAATCTTGCGACATAGGAATTCTAGGCTTTCATGGACCATTGTGAATACTACTGTAGGTTTATCCACATGTATGAAATAATTGTTAGACCAATTTATGCTTTGATTACAAAATTTGAATGGATTAAAGAGTGTGAGAAAGCGTTCAAAGAGTTAAAATGCAAACTTGTTACAACTCCCATATTAAAAGTGCCAGATTGGAATAAAAAATTGCATGTGCATGTTGATACCTCAAACTATGCTATACATTGTATATTAACGCAACTTACAAACAAAGGTAGGCTCGATTTTTTTATTGCCTATGCTAGTCAAAAACTCAACATTATAGAGCGAAAATTATACCACAACTAAATAAGAGGGCTCAAGAATGATATGTGGGGTGAAAAAATTAGGATAGAAAATAACTTTAGTTTTTTGTCAACCATTATACCCTTCTCTACTTGATAAATAAACCCTACAACATAGGAAGATTAGTAAGATGGTTCCCCCTATTAACGGAATTCGACTTTGAAGTCATTGTCAAGAAAGTTAATACCGGCAAGAGTGTGGATCATCTTTCTTGGTTGACAAACAATGAGCCACCCAATGGGATACCATATGAGCTACTAGATGCCTACTTGTTCAAATTAGAAGTGGTACCAAAGTAGATGGGACCCTATGTTCCTATGCTTACATACCACTATTTATGTCTTGTTGCATGGAAGAAGATAAAAAGTGGGATATGAACACAATCCCACATTACTAGTTTGGCTTGGCATTCCCCCCAAACTAAGACTTTGCAGAAGTTAAAACAAATAGAAGATTATTAGCCAAACATGGAAATTATTGTCAGTTTTGCATTGAAAGCCCTACCACAAAGCATTCAGCTCTATATTGAGTGATGATAGCACTAGAATAAAGTAAACCTACCATAGACTATATTTATGGAGGAATGCTTCCAGAATGTCTGATTTCTATGAGAAGAAAAGAACTTGAAGAAGAATGCAAGGAGTATTCTATTATTAAGAATCAAATTTATAAGACAGAAAGATATCTTCGTGCACATGTATACATGAGAGAAAATACTTCCCAATCCTTGAAATGGAATACTCAAGAGCTTCAGGTGGACATTTCTCCCCTAAGCAAATAGCCAAGCACATTCTTTTTGTTTGCTTATGTACATTCCAACTATGATGAGTTGCAAGTGCACAAATGCCACAAAAAGTATCCATTTGGCATGTGAGAGCAAAGGTATCATCAATACCAATGCCTCTCTCTTGAGCATAACCTTTGGCAATAAGCCTAGCCTTATACCTGTCAATCGTTCCATCAGGCTTAAGTTCTAGCTTGTATACCCATTTAGTGTGAATGGCCTTTTTTACTAGAAGAAAATCACATAAAGACCAAGTACCACTCTTCATAATAGCATCATCAAATTTTCTGAATTTTGTGCTTCATCAAAAGAAACAGATTTATTCTCATCATAAAGACTAGAGGCAGCCATTACATAGCAATATGACACAAAGAAGTACTATGAGAGCTGAACGGGTATATGATAAAGGTGCATCTAATTTGCTCTCTCGCGATGTCTACACTAGCCATTTAGGCATAGTTTTAGCCTCTTCTATAACAGCCCTCATCGACAAATGCATCAAGCAAATTTGCATCAAAAATGTGTCACATAATCCTAGTAGGGGATGGTCGAACCACACCTTATGAGGGAGGATTAGGAGGTAATCCTCAACCATGGCTTTTGGGGCAAGTGGTTAGCATACCACACTCTTGATCGGGAGGTTGTGAGTTGTATTCCCAACATTGGTATCAGAGCCTAGTTGAGGAACTTGGGCAAGATGGAGGTAAAAAGCCTCAATTGTGGGCATTTGGGAAGCGGTTGACTGCAGGTGAGTCTCAAACTAGCCAAGAAGTAAGGCGCATGGGCATTTGGGCACCAACGAAGGGTTGGATAGGTCCAAAATAGGTCCATGCACTAGAATTTGAAGCTAGTGGAGGTGCTCAAACATGGAAAGGGGCCCAAGTTAGATAGAAGGGTCCACAAGTAAGCATCAAGCACAATGCTCAATCTAAGGGGGAAGGAATGTCACATAATCCTAGTAGGAGATGTTTGAACCATGCCTTAAGAGAGAGGATTAGGACGTGATCCTCAACCATGGCTTTTGGGGCAAGTGGTTAGCCCATCATACTCCTAACTGGGAGGTTGTGAGTTTAATTCCCACAAAATGGAATGATCTCCATCATCATGTGGAACCTGTAAAGGTTGAGAAACTGCCTCATTTGGACTAGGACTTGATTGTCCACCTGTAAAAAGAGATAGCAAAGTTTCATACAGATATTTAGAGCTAACTAAAGTCTCCTTGGTACATGAAAATAACGGTTGAATTGCATCTTCCACAAAAACAAAATCACAGCTAACCAAAATGTGTTTAATTTGTGGATGATATAGATGATAGCCTCCTTTCAAAACTATGCTTTATCATCCAGTTTTTTGCATTGTTGTTCAGGCACTAATGCATATGCCAAACAACCAAAGATATGCAAATGAGTAACATATGGTTTGTGACTATGCCAAGCCTCATATGGAGTGATTGATTTCAGTCCTTTGGTGGGACACTTGCTAAGAACATGTGTTGCACACATATCAGCCTCAAGCTAGAAGCTATGTGGTAAAGCCTGACTTTTTACCATACACCTCACCATCTCCATGAGAGACATGTTCTTTCTTTCAGTAACTCCATGTTTTTTAGGTGTATATGGCACTCTACATTGATGTTTTATCCCACTCTCAACCAAAAATGCATTAAAATCAGAAGACATGTATTCCCCCCTCGATCACAGTGGAGGGTGCCGAATTTGCATGCTCATAGATTTCAACCATAACCAGAAACTAATTGAAGCACATAAACAGTTTGGACTTTCCTTTCAGGGTACACCCATTTATGCTTAGAGAAATCATCAACAAAAGTCATGAAGTAAAGTTACTTCCCAAAAGAAGGTGTATGCATAGGACCACAGACATCACGATGAACAAGCTGCAATTTATGAACCTTGAACTGAACCATCTTTTTGGGAAGGAGGAACATTGCATTTTTCCCAGAATACAGTCATCACATACATGTTTACAAGATGCCTCAAGTTTGGGCAGAGAGGACATCATTTCAGATTTTTGTAGGCATAGCAAACTAGAGAAATTTGGATGACCAAAGTGTGCATGCTAAAGCTTTGCATCTGAAATAGCTTGAAAATCTTGAACTGCACGTGTTGAATCATTCACAGATTTTGCATAGTCTATGAGCTTATACAGCCCATGACATAAAATGCCAAAGGCAATAACATCGCCATTTGAGAGATCATGAATTGTACACCTGTCATCAACAAAATTGACATCCAAGCCCATTCTTGCCAATGCCAAAACTCACAACTTTTTCATGATCCTTGGCACATACAAAGCATCTAATAATGTGAAAGAATTACCATTAGCAAACAAATTTGACAACCAAGCCAATCCTTGTTAATATTAAAACTAGCAATAAATTTTTACTGATCCCTAGCACATACAAAGCATCTGACAATGTGAAAGAATTGCCATTAGCAATGGTGAGAATGATCTTACGAACTCCCATTACTGGATAAGAGAACCTATTAGTGCATGTGACAATATTCCATATAGGGACATGCTCAAGTGAACTCAAGAAACTACGGTACAAGGTAATATATTTGGTTGCCCCACTATCAAAGTACCAAATATCTGAGTCTACTACAAACATATACTGCTCATGAGAAGATGGTTCATAGTTGCAAACAATAATTAACGTCCATACTTCATTTTTCAACAAGATTACCAAGATCTATTTTAGGTGTAGAGGCCTTTGCAACAACCATTCGAGTCTCTTTCTTCTTTGCCTCTTTTGCAACCAATTATGGATAACTCTTTATGACATGATCATTTTCCTTATAGTATTTGCAAAACTCTTTTTGCTTTTCTATTTTCTTTTCATCTTTGTCTTCCTTCTTTGAATGTACAACATTAGCATATTTTTTTTCTTACTAGTAGATGAGGTCCATTTACCTTTGTCCTTCTAACCATCTAAGAACAATTGATCTGCAATATACATAATTGACATGTTCTGTCTAACTGATCTTCCTGCAATAAAATAGAGACTAACTCCTCAAATGTTAAGAAATTTGGATTGCCTTTCATCAACAATCAAAGAGTAGAAGCAAAACTCTGATATGGTTCTGGAAGACCATTATGAACAGTCTACACAAAAGAACTACCTGTCAAGACTTCATCAACAAAAATCAACTTCTCCTTCAAATCTTTGATCTTTATCAAAAAAATTGTCCATGGAATCTCCTTGATTCATATGCTCACTCTCCAACTATTTTCGAAAAAATAAGCAACATAAACCTTATTTCTTGCTTGGTAAAGTTGTAAGTGTATCCCAAGCATCCTTTGATGTTTTGCAAGAGCGAATGTGAGGGATAATGGCATGTTTGATAGACAAAGCTATCAATGCATGTGCCTAAGCATGTCTGCCACTCAATGAAGTTGCTCTATTGTAGGTTTAAAAGATACATAGCACAAATAGAAATTTGAAGTCGTTACCTTCAATAAGTGTATTTGTAAGTGTAGTAGGATGTTTTTCAACACCATGCACAACATTCCACAACCCTTTTGCTACCAATACATGGTGCATCATATATACCCACAATGGATAATTAATACCATCCAACTTATCCTCAATAGCCATCATACGAAATACATCATTGCTTTCAACCATGCCCAATGACAAAATACATTGATGCAAAAAAAATTATTATATCTCAAAAAGTTAAATAAGAACACCATGTCGAGCTCTGGTAAACATGTAGCAAACTTTGAGTTGCTTGTACTGGCAAACCAAAACTTGTATATATGTTTGGCATAAAAAGACGAAATTGCTTGCACAGTCACTGTGGTAGTGCATTCAGAGGCCTAGACGAGCTCAAATCAAAATTTTGATGCCACACAATGAAACTATTTTTGAACTCTTAATTGCCCCAAATATCCTTACCAATTTTCGTATGATTTTGAGACTGTGATCGGAGGGGTATCGATGATGCCTTAGATGAAGTGTTGACTTGGTCTAATACCGATTGTTGGAGTTCAAGGTCTATGAGAGCACACAAATACCACAGGGAAGAAGAAGCTTGGATCACAACAGAACACAAAATGTATTACCAAGTGAATGTACAAAGATAAGTGACTCATTATGGTTATAGGCATATATACAAGCTTTTTTCTTTTGTTGGGTGGGGGGGGGGGGGGGGGGAGGAGGGAGGAACCTCATAAAGAGGCAAAAAAGTAGTCTGATACTAAAGTGTGTTCATACACATCACTACCGAAATTTATCAACATTTACTTTCCTTAAAAAGGAAGCTAATCCTTCCACTCTAAGGTGAAACGTCCTTTGTCATTTGCACTACTCACCATCAATCCAGCTCTAATTTGAACTTCCATCCAATTTTCCCTCCTCATGTATCCAAGTCTATCAATATGATCAATTGTGTCTCCATCATGTCTAGATATTGAAGTTTATGGTTGGTTAAACTGCTGACCTACTGCTTATGGCCAGTCAGACCTTGGACAAAAAGTGATAATGTTTTCAACTCTGTCAAAAAACTTTACAACACCCATGACTAAACGCAATATTCTGGCATGTAGAGGCTCTTTATATGAGATTTCCCAAACTAATCCACCGATTCATACTGCAGAGTTCAAAGGTGATGAAGAACTCCAAAATATTCAATGTCAAATATCATATAGTTGCATCGTTTTCCCAAAAGGTGTGAATTTTAGAATGCAAAAGTAGAGAATGTCCAACCAAAAAATGAATTTATATCAGACAGTGCCTTCAAAGAGGCCGTTTGGAAGAACAAGCTTGACAGTTAGAAGAACAATCTCCAACAGTTATATAGAATCAAACAAACGCAACATGTATTTAGATTGAAATGTCACGTCATATGCTCATTTAAAGAATATTGATGTGCACTCAAGTGATTGAAGATGGTACAGTTTCTTTGTTCACAATGAATAAATATCAAGACAATGAGCTCTTATGTATGATTTTCTATATGAATTACTTAGCTCTAGGGAAATTCACATGATAGACATACACTTAACGGTCCTCCATAGAGAGTGTTGCGAGCTTCCTTTTGTAAAATCATTTATTTTATATGACCTTTGTCCAGTTTTTCACAAGTCAAATTACTCAAAAGGAATTAAATTTCATGAAACTTGTGGTGCCAATTAAACATTTTAACAGTCCATATATTAGTGAATTGAGCCAAGAACATGCCGCTCTTTTTTCCCAGCTGTCTACCTTCTTTATATCCATGTGTGTGGCCAAGGCAAACATCCCCTCTTTTGGAAACTCTTTTTATCTTAAGAATATTCTGACATGTGGTCTCTTCTACTGGTTGCTCTTTCTATTCCAACAAAGACTTAATCAATGTAAGACAGCGAGCTACACAGGGGCTCAGTGTTGCCTTCATAAAATAACTTTCAGAGAATCTCCAATGCTATTCATTAATTGCACTTTGGCACTCCCTTGCTTCACTAGGGAATCCCTTTATGCTCACATGAGCCCCTGACGATATAGCAAGTTTGATTCAGATCACGCATATTCCAGGATATTATATTGCACTATAGCTACGAGTTTAAAAAATTCGCATAGGTATACTAAATTGGAACAAATGCCCACCTAGAATTGCTTAGAAGAGGAAATGAGTCCAGAAAACATCTACAGTATGATGCATCGAATTGTGGAGCATCCAGAATTACACCTTTTTAGGCTTGGATGATCGATGTTCAATTTCTGACACAGGCATTTATAAGAGCGCTTTCTTCTATCAACCTTTGACAAATGCGTGCAGAGAAATATCTTACAATGCTGAAATTTATTACTTGGTATTTGACATGTGGACTTGATTTACTCTGTTCCAGAACAGAAGTTTTTTCTCAAGCAGATAAGGTGAAATATTCTGAATCCATGACAAATGAATACAACTTGATTCTTTATATGATCAATAACCCATTTTAATACATCAATCAGTTACTGCTATCATGATACAATTAAGTTCAAACAAGAACCTCTAGACAAGCCAACACAGCACATGAAAATCTCAAATAGGTAAGGTGTGTGCTAGATAGAAACCAATTCTGTACTCTCCTACTTTGTAGCTTGTGCAATGATATTTGTAAGTGAATTGGCTTGCTCCTTTGCATTCTCCACCATTGTGTCCTGAATAAAAATAAAACGTACGGATCAAGGGCAAAGCTTTCTGATCATTGTATTAGCCTTTCCTCTTGTCATGCCTTTATGTCTAGAACATAATGCATACATAATGAAGACATACATTCATAAGTACAAATTTGCATTGAATCTCATAGTTATACATGATACTGTGCCACATCTCTCAGCGGATATATAGCAAGTTTTGCACTAAAATTTTGATGTAAAATTGCAAATAATTAATGTGATAGCATAGGATATTCATCATTAGCTCAATCTGATGAAGAATCTCATATGTGCAAGAAAAACAAAAACAAATTCACCATTCCACATGCTCCAGTGACCAACCTGTGCTGCAATAACACGAGCTACAGATTTTTTGCTGGTTTCCTGTAATTCACCAGCCAGCAAAACCTCATCCAGAATATAATATGCCTGTCACAAAGGCCAAGCTATGTTACATTCGCACACATATGCAGATTCCCATATGCAAGTAAGCAGATCCCCCAGCCCCAAGGATAACTTGCTTGTGCAGAACAGTGGCTACAACTGAAAATCTGTACTTCGCATCTCTTTTTGTTTTTCCAGTACTGAGACAGGGAATAAAAGTGAATTGAGCTGATTTCCTGTTTCAAATATTAGCCAACTATCTAGTCGCGGAAGGACGACAATACAGATAGTGGACACCCCCGATGATCACCTGAATGCGTGCATGCAGCCATAATCCATTGCACTTACTAGAGTTGTTGAAGAACAACAAGGCATACCACATAAAGCACTAAATGGGCATGGGTACGCCTTTTTCCATGAAAAGGGCACCAGTAGGACTTGAATCCATAACCTAAAGACTGAGGTGAAAATCTCATAGCTTTGTTAATTTATCAAAGACAGTGTGCATACCTATGAATGTATAAACTTTCAGGTGTGCATGCACTATAAATAGATGCCATAGATATTGCTCGATATGTCTAACGGTGCTATTTGAATTTTCATGTTCATCACAAGCTAAAGGCTCTCACCTTGTGAAAATTGAAGATAAGGTCCAACTCACAAACCTGCCAAGAAATGAGCCCAGTATAATCAGACAGTTACTGCCAGTTGGAAATTATTCTCAAAGATAGAAGGAAACAGGCACCAACATTGCCGAAATATCGATCCAGGATCTCCACGAAGTGATGAATGATCTCAAGGCATTCCAACTCATTATCCTCAGGGTCAATACTCATGCAAAAATAAAGGCTTGCATACCTGCAAATGGGATCCAACCAATATGAGACAACTTCAACATGAAGCATTTTTCACCAGAATAATGAATAAGTTTTCTCAATAAATGTGTTCTAAGATTTCTTTTGCCATTTCATGAAAACCAGTTACTTAAAGACCTAGCAGCCGCTTGCAATGCAATAGTCACTCCTATCTTCATTGAGGAATGACATTTCACAACAAGGGGAGGAGATCACCCTTCAAAGAGAAGGTGGCGAATTCAATAACCACCAAAAGGAGATCAACTCAAGTTTGAAGATGTTTGGTTCAAGATCGTGCTCTTCATTCACAAGAATTTATCTATGCGGCTATGGTCAAGCAAGAGTGATAATTCAACGTATGAGATTGAAATATAATATTATAATGCTTACTTAAACCTTAAACACGTATGTTTTTTTTAGGAGAATTTGCATGCTCGTTTGCAACAACACACACATACCAAGAAAAGATCAATTTTCCACTTACGTGAATCAAGAGGGAAATGCGATTATCCCTTTCGAGACATGTGATAAAATTGCAATGATACAAAGAAAATTTTCTTTGCCCAATCCTCTCATGATGTAGTTCTGATGGCAAAGAGAGAGTACAAAGAGGAAAATATATGCAAAAAAGATAAAATCTAGAGATGTACCAGATCAAGGCTTCTAAAGGAGATGGAGTTTAGCATTCCACTTTCAGGATGGTTAAACCTTTAGCACACCTTTATTCAGTTTCTTAATCAACAAGCACTCTACCTCTCCCATGATCTCAAAGTTTTCTTTTAAGATCGTGAGGGGAGACGTGTTGCGCTATTCTTATCAATATAGAGAGAGAAGTTTCATGGGTATGTTGTGAAGCGACAGGCAACACTCATGATAAAAGTACAAAGGATTCAGCCAGCAAACTTGATAAATTGAGATAAAGTTTAATTGCTTAAGGCAATATACACTAAAGGTACATGTGTACTATGCACGCAGTGAATGATTAAGTGTAAATCAATCGAGAAGTTTCTCTAGATGCAACAAGCTCATTGCGTTTTGTGCTAAGTGAAGCAAAGGAAGTCTTATTCTGACAGAAAGAAGAAGGCTCAAATCATTTATGATTTTTCTCATCTTCAAGATCTAGAACATGGCAAATCATTTATGATTTCTCATCTTCAAGATCTAGAACACCATGGTTGTGCTGAATTTTGCCGATAGCTAGGCCATCTTCACTTTTCCTCAACAGCCCATACACATCATTTCATTCCTTCTCCTTAATGCCTTTGCATGCCAGTATAATTGATGACTTTTTATTGTAGACGCCATTTTATGATGAGTCGGCACTTAATTGGAAATCCATCAGCATGTGTGCATGCTAATTCATGGGAATTCTGAAGACTGACACTAACGAGTATTGAAGAAGAAGTATTTGTGATTACTTTTAGGACATCATGGAAGTCATGCCCTATGGTTGAACTCATTATCATCAAGGATACAGATCTTATGTTACATCGCACTTCAATCCAAGAAGACTTCATCTAAGGAATTCGCACTTCATCTTGATGAGAAAGGATTTCTTGTTGGTAATATATAATGTCTTTTGGTTAAGACTTCATCAATACACTATGCATATACACATCAGCCGTGAGATTTCTCTATCCTTTTGATGCATACACCTTCAAGGACACATGGAGTGTCACATGAGAAGACCAAGTAGTTCTTTACTTATCTTCCTTAAAAAGAGATGCATGATTTCTTAAACCTAAAACACATCTTTTATATGGTTTTTTTTGGTAATCATGATTTGTGAATATATTATCATATTTTGTATTGGGATGTATCATAATCTTGATCATGCATTGACTTACCTAAGAAGATAGATACTTCTTTTTATATATATTTCATGACGAATGCATGTGGTTGTATTTTGGAGAAGAACATTTGGAGTATGCGCCTAAAAATTATATTTGGAGAGAGATTTTTGTTCTAATGATGATCTTGTCAAGATGAGATGTTTTGCAAGATTATGGAAGTGATGATGATTTGAACTTGAAAGACTAGCATCTCATAACGAAAATGACAATCCTTAGAGAAGGATTGAAGAGAAGCTTCTTTGCAAGAATCCCTTTCATTTCCATGTCAACATGAAGATGAACAATGATATTGAGATAGACATGGTGATCTTGTGAACTAGATTGAGATTGAGAGTGGGATTGAGATTACAATCACAAATGTGTAATCGTGTGATTGAGCATCTGATTAAGGTTCTAAAATAATGAGATTGAGAGAGTGATTGTGAATGAGAATGAGAGTGAGAATGTAAATGAGATTTGCTCGAGGGTGGTAGGGAGGTCGAGGCTTCATCCACAAGCTATTCCCTGGCTATAGAATTTGACATCTTCAAATTCATAAGATAAGTGTTTTTGTAGTAATTAATGCTCTAATTATCTTTTCATGTATTATGGTGTATAATTTTTGTATTATTGGATGTGCTTCTTTTCCCTTTGAGTGATTGGAGGAAGGTTACAAGTGTTATCAGAGTGGAGCCGGTCCAAAATTGATGGAAACTCGAGTTAAAAGATTCAAGAGCAAACATATGACAACACAACCCAAATAGATATCATTCAACCAATAATTGATGACGCGAATACTAAAGATACATGCTCTTACTTTACTATCAGATTCTTGGAAAATCTTCATCCAATGGCTTTTCTTCTACACAATTTTACATATAATCTCAATATCAAGTGTCAGTTCTTGATTACTTTACATAACACATTGATTCTAACTCTGCAGACAAAGTTCTTTAAAGAGGGGAAGAATGTAATAGGCCTTCTCATAGTTGATATTACTCATAAAGAAGTTGAAGTAGGGAGTTCCATTTGCAAACTCTCCTTTGTGGTGCTCTTCTTCAAGTATGATGCCACATAAATGAGATGGATGACTTGCAATGTTGTATTATAAGATAATCAAATAGGAACAATAGACTTAAATCCTTGAAATAGAGATGGCAACAAAATTTTTTATGCACTCTTGTACATAATACTCAATATAGGAGTACTCTCTTATGGGGTATGTGTGAATTCATATATGTGAGCATCAATGTGGATGTGTGTGTGAATGTTTATATTATATTGTATGAGCATTTGAAATTGTGAACCTAAATTTATGTTAAGTGTGGAAACAAATGTCTAATGTAAAATAAAGCATGAAACAAAAGGAAATCGTAAGTCAAACAAAACAATGGAAAACAAAACTAAATCTACAATAAGAAATTCTTGGTGCGTGCGGGCATAAAAAGAGGTGTATGCATGCAGCTTTGGGATATCTGCACAAGTGAAGAGACACATGGTTGTTGAAGATAGTCAATGCGCATAAATTTCAAGTATGCGTTTATGGCCTTCCATATACTAGAGCGGTGGGAGAGAGAATTAGCAAGCTGTTTGCAATGACAACACACACATACCAAGAAAAGATCAAGTGTGGAAACAAATGTCTCATGTAAAATAAACCATGAAACAAAAGGAAATCGTAAGTCAAACAAAACAATGGAAAACAAAACTAAATCTACAATAAGAAATTTTTGGTGTGTGCGGGCATGAAAAGAGGTGTACGCATGCAGCTTTGGGATATCTGCACGAGTGAGGAGACACATGGTTGTTGAAGATAGTTAATGTGCATAGATTTCAACACGTATGCGTTTATGGCCTTCCATATACAGGAGTGGTGGGAGAGAGAATTAGCAAGCTGTTTGCAATGACAACACACACATACCAAGAAAAGATCGAATTTTCATGTGTGCAAATCAAGAGGCAGAAGCAATTATCCCTTTTAGGTCATGTGATAAAATTGCAATTATACTGAGAAAATTTGTTTGGCCCTGCGTTGCGATGTAGTTCTGATGGCAAAGAGAGCATACGAGAGTGATATATATATAGAGAGATGACAAAGCTAGAGATGTTGTACCAGATCAAGGCTTTTGAAGGCGATGGAGTTTTGCATTTGGATTTCAAGATGGTTATGCCTACGGAATTTCTGTGCGCAAATTTAATTCTATGACATCATGACCATCTGAATTCAAGAAATCAATGGGCCTTTATTGAGTTTCTTAATCCACAAAAACTCGGTCTCTCCCATGATCTCAACATTTTCTTGCAAGATCAAAGGGGGAGACATGTGCTGCGCTGTTCTTATCAATATAAAAAGTGAAGTCTCATCGGTATGCTGTGCATCAATTTCAGGAGGTACGTGTTTGAGGCCTTTCATATACAAGAGCGGTGGGAGAGAATTAGCAAGCTCGTTCGCAACAACACACACATACCAAGAAAAGACGAATTTCCACTTCTGAAAATCAAGAGGCAGGCACCATTATCCCCTTCAGGGCATGTGATAAAATTGCAATGATACAGAGAAAATTTGCTTGGTCCTGTGTTGGGATGATGTAGTTCTGATGGCAAAGGGAGAGTACAAGAGTCAAATATATACAAAGATGACTCTAGAGATGTACCAGATCAAGGCTTCTGAAGGCGATGGAGTTTGGCGTTTGGCTTTAGAGATGGTTAGACCTTTTAGCTTGCCTAAGGGATTTCTGTGCACAAATTTAATTCTATAACATTATGCTCATCTGAACTCAAGAAATCAATGAGCCTTTATTGACTTTCTTAATCAGCAAGCACCCATGATCTCAACATTTTCTTGCAAGATCAAAGGGGGAGACATGTGCTGCATTGTTCTTATCAATATAGAAAGTGAAGAAGTTTCGTGGGTTTGTTGTGAAGCAACGGGCAATCCTCATGATAAAAGCACAAAACGATACGGTCAGGAAACTTCAGATAAATAGAGATGAAGTTATTGCTTAAAGCAATATACACTTAAGGTACATGTGTACCGGGCAAGCGGTGAATGATAAACAATAGATCAATTGTGAAGTTTTTCTAGATGCAACATGCTCATTGCACAATGCATTTTGTGCTAAGTGAAGGAAACTAAGTGTTATTCTGACAAATAGAAAAGGCTCAAATTATTTTTCTCTTCTTCAAGATCAAGAACACCATGGCTGAGTGGAATTTTTTCGATAGCCATTCCATCTTCACTTTTCCTCAACAGCCCATACACATCATTTCATTCTTTCTCCTTAACGCCTCCACATGTCGGTACCACCAATGACGTTTTATTGTAGATGCCATTTTATGATCACGCGTTCACTTATTTGGAATTCCATCATCATGTGCATGTGTTATTTCATGCAAATTCCTTCACTAATGAGTATTGAAGTACTTGCGATTAGTGTTGGGACATCATGGAAGTCATGCACTATCGTTCTACTCATGATCATCATGGATAAGGATCTTATGTTACATCGCACTTCAATCCAAAAAGACTTCATCTAAGGAATTCACACTTGATCCGAATGATAGAAGGATTCTCCTCAGTAATATATAGTCTTTTGATTAAGACTTCATCAATACACTATGCATATTCACATCAATTCCATGATAATTTCTCTATACTTTTGATGCATACACCAAGAAGGCGTCAGGTGTCACATGAGAAGGACGAGTGATTCCCTAGTTATCTTCCTTAGAAATAGATGCATGCTTAGACTTCTTGCATCTCTTTCTAAGGAAGATAATTAGTCCTTTGGTTAAGAATTCATCAATACACTATGCATATTCACGTCAATTCCATGAGATTCTCTCTATCCTTTTGATGCATACATCTTCAAGGACGCATCGAGTGTCACATGAGAAGGATGAGTGGTTCTCTATTTATCTTCCTTAAAAGGAGATACATGCTCAGTCATTGAGAAGCTAAATTTCACAATAAGGGGAGGAGATCACCCTTCAAGAAAACGTGGCGAATTCAATCATCGCAAAAAGGAAATCAACTCAAGTTTGAAGATGTTTAGTTCAAGATCATGCTCTTCATTTACAAGAATGTATATATGCGATTGTGGTCAAGCAAGAGTGATGATTCAGAGTAAGAGATTGAGATATAATATCATAATGCTTACCTAAACCTTAAACACATCTTTTTTTTTTTATGGTAATCATAATTTGTGAATAAATTCTTATATTGTGTATTAGGATGCATCATAATCTTGATCATGTGTTGACTCACATAAGAGGATTGTTATTTCTTTTCACATATATTATCATAAAGAAAGCATGCGGTTGAATTTTGGAGAAGAACGATTTAAAGTATGCACTTAAAGATTATATTTGGAGACATTTTTGTTCAAAATAATACTAATGATGACCTTGCCAAGATGAGATGTTTTGCAGGATTATGGAGGTGATGATGATTTGAGCTTGAAAGACTAGGATCTCATCCCAGGCTGATGATGAAGATGAAGATGAAGATGGAGATGTTGAGAGAATGATTGAAGAGAAGCATCTTTGCAAAAAGCCTTTCCATTTTCCATGCCAACATGAAGGATGAACAATGATATTGTTGGAAAACAATGTCACATCAGTCCAAAATCCATTTAGGGCAGAAACCCTAATTTTGGCACTTAGTCATTTTTGGCAAAAAATTTGGGCAAAATTTTTATGAGCCTATCTTGTAGAGCTTGAAGAGAGCTTTCCAATGGTATAGGACATGCAGTCATCAGAGATCAGATTTGGGAGAAAACCCTAACCCTAATTTTCTGCTCATTTAGGGTTTTGACCTCATATGATAGCTCTCGGCATAAGGATCATAAAAATGTTGTCAGATCATTCATCAAGTAGTCAGAAGTGTGAAAAAGCAGGTCAAGAAGCTATTTTTAAAGTTAGCTAAAAGCAACTTTAAAAATAAAGCAAACTCACTTAAAATAAAGCTAAAAATATGTGATCCAGCTTTTGGCAACGAAAATCAGCTTTTCGTGAGATTTAATCGCAAGAACCTTGGTGGCCTATATAAACAGGGCTTTGGGGTCACTTTGAGAGTTATCCTACACCAATTGCAATGCCGGCTTTGGTCCCTCAGTAGAGGTGGTGCTCTAGCACACATGGGATAGCCATGGTGCACTCTAGGAGCATGTTGAGGAGCGGCTATGAAGTTCTTTTTGGAGAAGAGTGTGCTCACACTCTTGCTTATAGAGAAGACTTACCTATCTGCACCTTGGTGGTGTGGATCAGCCATCTACATAATGTATTTGAAGATTATCTTCTACATGAAGATTTTGGTGTACTTCAAAGACATTGGATGGAGCTTAGGTACTACTTGGAATGGAGGCAGTGGCATCCATATCAGGAGGAGTCCTATTCAGCATATCTAAAGGAGAATCAGTACATGCATGCTACATGCACATTCGGATGAGATGTTAGAGAAGGTGTTTCCATATGAGTATGAGGATTTTTGTCAGCAACATGTTAGCATTCAATGCTAATTCTGTAAGTATGTGATCTTTCACACACACATCTGATTTAGGGTCTTCCATAGCCTAAATTCAGATTAGGGTTTACTGAATATCAGTTTTACACTGATCCTTCCTCTTTCTGACACTCATATTCACTCTTCTACAACCTATCATGTCACACATCTCATACATATTCAGATTTCTGTTCCTACATCTGAATATTCTTGTAAATTTTGTACATACGCTCATCCATCTTTTTCTGTTTGCATAGAGTGGCTGAGAGTTTTGCTCCCACATTGTAAATTGACATTTGTATATATGATAGTGTGAGTAAGCAGTGGCTTACGTAACACTTTACATGTTGTCTAATCTCTCTCTATCTTTGTCTCATCAATGATCATTTATATGATTAAGTATGGTATGTTTATGTTTTGTCAATATTGGAAGATTGTTGGATTCTATGTTGTAGATTCTAGACTTATGGAACTATGGACCTGTGGTATTAGTTATGGGCCTACTAAATTTCCAACAAATATTAAGATTGGCATTGTGATCTCGTGAATGAGATTGAGATTGAGAATACGATTAGAAATGTGTAATTGTGTGATTGAGCACGTGGTTAAGATTCTATAATCATGAGATTGAGAGTGTGATTGTGAATGATAATGAGAGTGAGAATATGAATGAGATTTGCTCGGGGGTGGTAGGGTGGTTGAGGCTTCATTGAAAAGCTATTCATTGTATATAGATTTTGACATCTTCAAATTCATAAGATAAGTGTTTTTGTCATAATTAATGCTCTAATGACATTGTAACTTTTCTATTATTGAATGTGCTTCTTTTTCCTTTGAGGGATTGGAGGAACAATACAGCATGTGTGTGTATGTGTCTGTGTGTATGTGCACATCCACGAGTGTGTGTGTGTGTATGTGTGCACATACACGAGAGTGTGTGTGTGTGTATGTGTGCACATACACAAGTGTGTGTGTGTGTGTGTGTATGTGTGCACATACACGAGCGTGTGTGTGTCCATGTATGTGTGGTTGTACATGTGTGTATGTGTGTGTGTGTGTGTGTGTGTGTGTTGGATAGTAAATCTGAATTAAACTTAAATAAGAAAATGTGATAGTGAAGACATCCACATGTAAAAAGAGAAAGTACAAGTCAGAGTGTGAGTCGACCCTTGTTACAAGATTTTGTGAAAGAATAAAGCGCAAGGGAGTGAAGTAGATGGTTCCCAGATCTTGTGGTTCCCATCCTCTACAAGAACAAAGGTTTACAAAACAGTAAGTAACCCAACCCTTGTGCAACAAAATAAATCAAGTATCATTTATCCAATGTCCAAACCTAATAAAGGTCCCCACTAAAAATGCAAGTATGTTTGAAGAAATTACGAACTTTGTGTTTCCACAGTGTCACATTATATGTTAATCAAGATACTTACAAATGTATGACTTTAAATAAATTGCGTGATACATCAATCGAGTGACTTTTAAACATTTCATAAGCTTATTGACTCATTTGAATTGGGGGCATGGGTGGAAATCCAGAGCCAAAGAAAATATATTTCCAAGAAGCAAGATCCACCGATGTCCAAGGTATATCAAACAAAAGTAAGTACCGTTTATAGACAACC
Source organism: Ceratopteris richardii (assembly GCA_020310875.1). Taxonomy (NCBI): domain Eukaryota; kingdom Viridiplantae; phylum Streptophyta; class Polypodiopsida; order Polypodiales; family Pteridaceae; genus Ceratopteris; species Ceratopteris richardii. Next base: position 134,086,628 of record CM035414.1, read on the forward strand.
TTCAGGCCCCTCCATTCAACAAAGTTGCAAAGCTTTGGTCCTCTTGTCAATATCAAACCACTGAGTTCTCGTATGACCTGTATAAATATATGGCTTTATAGATTAAGATATACACAAGTTCAGAATGTAAGTGGAGCACATACATACACACACACATAGGTGTACATATGTACATACATACATGGATATACACATACACATACATATACACATAAACATGCAGGTATACCTAATGAAACATATACATACACACTCACATACATAAAAATATACACAAGTACATACTCTCTCTCTCTCTCTCTCTCTCTCTCTCTCTCTCTCTCTCTCTCTCTCTCTCTCTCTCTCTCTCTCTCTCTCTCTCTCTCTCTCTCTCTCTCTCTCTCTCTCTCTCTCTCTCTCTCTCTCTGTGTGTGTGTGTGTGTGTGTGTGTGTGTGTGTGTGTGTGTGTGTGTGTGTGTGTGGGGGGGGGGGGGGGGGGGGGGGGGGAAGGGGGGGTATATTGTATGCGAAATGTGACTCAGAGGGACTAGATAACCACAAAATAGTTCTACTGAACATTACCTTTTGTCTCTCCTTTTGTGTGTAAGGAGAATACCACTTGGTTAGACGCACTTTGCCTTGGCGACTAATGAGTATCACAAAGTGAATCTGTACAATAAAAGAGCATTACTCCGAGATCAGACGAAAGTCAAGTCATAATAATCAATTTTATACTTTCAACAACTTATTTTGATGATGATGATCTCAAGAAAGCAGAGAAAGAGAAAGAAAAATTATAAAAAATAATGCAACAGTTATCTGTCTATTGAATGTTTCTTCGTTTATTATGCCTACGTGGGAAAACTTGATGCAACATCAAAACTAATTACGACACCACCTTTCTTACTGATGCAACAGTTATCTGTCTATAGAATGTTTCTTCGTTATTATGCCTACGTGGGAAAACTTGATGCAACATCAAAACTAATTACGACACCACCTTTCTTACTGTAAACTTAAAATTTCATAAAAAAACAGCATTTAAAATCATTATTTAATTTAGCATACATCAGGGATACTTGAGAATGGACTAAGGTGGGCAAACATCATAAATCGTGATACTGGTCAGAGATTGACATCCTCGCACCAGCTTGAGATTGAAACTTACATGCTATGATGTCATATGTGTCAGAGAGAACCAGAGGCAAAGCTGAATCACCCATGTTCTCCAGCATCTACACAATATGTTGGCATTTTCATTGCTATTTAGGGGCTTGGACAGCTATAGATCAAGGGTCATGAGATGTGAGGAACAAAAATGTTTGGGCCTACAGGCTATTCCTGTTAATGCTACAACAACAAAGAAACAATTTGATGAAAGACCAGAGTGACAAGCTGAAAAGAGATCACATTTTCATTTAACGCCAACCATTGCGGGGCCACTTAACCAAAAGCTACTACAATTTATTGTGATCAAGTTGTCCAGAACTGCAAAGGGCCTCACATTTCAGCACAACCTGCAATCAAGGATTTTATTCATTCTAACTTGACGTGTGGGACTCCGGTCATAGTAATGACCATGAAGACGATATTAAGTAGATGTATCAAAGGTCAATATGGGATACTAAATGTTAAAGGTCATAGGTCAATACTAAATGTCTATGGATTTCTTACAATTCTAGGACAAAAATTTCTCAATGCCTCCTTGGCATTTTCAACCATAAGGTGCTTCCTTATTCTTCTTTTGCTCATCCACACATTGTATCAGATCCATGGCGATGTACCTTTTTGTTCTTATGTAATACATCTCTCTCTCTGTCTCTCTCTCTCTCTGAAAAAAATAAATCAATACGGAATGCCCAAAGCGCACGCAGACAGAGAAAGAGATCTAACCATGTTGCAGAACTCTTATGGATTGATGCCTGAGTAATCGTCGTTTTTCGAGTTCAAAGGCAGTATCGAGAAATTACCGCCCTATTATGAAATGAGACGTAACTCTATACGACGTCATGTACTACTCGCTTGATATTTGTTCCTTTTTTTTTTTTCTAAGAAGAAGTTCGGCCGAAGCCTGATCTCCGTTATACCTTGAATTCATTGCAATGTTTCAAGTGGCCATAGGACCCATGGACCCTCCGTATCTCACAAAGCAAGGGTTACATACAAGTAGAAGACCACACTCAAATAAGGTTGCTCGAAAGCGAACCAAAAAACCAATTTAAATTGCTCAAAAGCATTACAATGTTCAGCCACTACAAAAAAGAGTTGAACCCTCTCCCCCACTTCAAGAGGCGAAGAGCCCAACCATAACCTAACGTTTCTTGACATATTATATTATATTTGGTTTTTTTTTGTGAGAGAAGAACTAATGAGACAACCTTCAAAATCATGTGTATGCAAAAGACCTTCCAGGTTATACCATAGAAATGAAGCATACATCTAGTTTTTTAAAAAAACCAAAAAGAGTATTAAAAAATAAAAAAGAGAAAACGAGCAAAAAAAAATCTAAGAAAAGTTACAAAATAAGTTCATAAAGATGTTATCTTTTTCGTGGGGATCCATACTTTTTTGAGTTTATGTTCTTGGATTATGGCCTGTTTGAATGAGGAGACGCTCTTACAGCTCTTGATTTTAAGTGGAATTGGACCTTCACCAAAATTGAACAAACATTTCACTTTTCAATTTTCTGCAAAGCCTCATCTCTTATAGTAATATTCCGGTTTGTCGAGTAACTGAATGCTTCTTCGAGGATGGTTATTTTCCAAGAGATATTCTTTATCAACTTGAGAATCCTTTGCAACACATACCACATTCTTTTACTTTTATGACATGCAAAAAATAGATGCCCTACATCCTTTTCCCACTTGTGACACATTTTTCACCATGGCCTAATAATTATCATCTTTTGTGCTCTAACATTGGTCCAAATGCCTAAATGGAGAATTGGGCATAGCAAAATAGCTTTCTTCATTTCAATGTGAGGATGTCAAAAGGATTGCAATTTGAGTTCCCACCTGACCCAAGTCCATTGTGTTCCCCATTTTTCATTTTTGAAGAAGTAGAGAATTCAACTACATTACAAACAAATCCCTCCGCCCCCTTTCTTGAAAGCTTTCACACTTATTAATAGAGACATAACTTGTAAAGGTAGTCTCTTTAGACTCCCTCAAGAACTTGTCAATCAAAAAAAATATAGAAAATGGTCCCAAGGTTTTACAAAAAAGATGATGAAAACTACCAAGGACAGAAGGCTTAATCATCCATAGAAACAAGATGTCTCTACTAGTGTAGAATGGATATAATTAGTGCTTTGATAAATGTTATGAAATATAAACACACTTCTTTGTGAGGGTTGCCAAGTTTAGTAGAATTTGCGTGCTATCATTGTCAGTAACCAATGGATTAGTGTTGTGAAATATATAGACAATTCTTGAGGGGTTTGTCGACTTCAATAAACTTTGGAGCTTAGGTGAAGATGGGTTTGTTACCCTCTAGAGTGTGAAATCCTACAAAGAAACTTTGTACTCTTTCTATTGATATATTTCAGTAGTAATGTGTGTGAAAACACTTAAAATTGTTGGGGCACTTTTTTCCCTCTTTAAAATGTTTTTTCCTCGGCTTGTATACAGGCCTATAACCCTAATGGGTCACTTATCTTTGTGCATTCACTTGGTAATACATTCTATCTTGTGTTGTGCTCCAAGTTTCTTCTTCTTCCTTGTGATGCTTGTGTGCTTTCATAGACCTCAAACTCCAACAAATTCATCTCAAGTAATATCCTCCATATGTCCTCAATCTTGTATGAGCTATCCATAGTTTCAATATCTCTTCCATGAAGTTGGGAGACTAATTTTGCCCTTCATACTCTTTTCATTTGCAAGCTACCTGTGGAGTCTAAAAAAAGGATGGCCTTAATAATCTATGATTCTTCTAGCAACTGAGAAAGTTATTAGAAGAGGATTAATAGATTTGTTCCTAACATCGAGTTCATCTCAAGTCATATTCTCCACATCACCCTTCCTCATATTATAATCTAGAACTTTGTTGAGTGTGAAGATACCTATCAAAAAATTTTATTTCGATGTGATCTTCTATCATTTGGAGAACAAACATACTTTAATTTCTTCTTATATTGGGTTCTTGATAGGGAAAGACAATGGGAGATGTCCTTATTCTTGTTTATGTTTTTCGAATTTAGAAGAACCGGGTGTATAAAAGAGATGCTCAATCATAATAATGAAAATATATCTCTTCCTATAGAGGATTATGCTAATGGTTGGCTTTATTTCTTATGAGAGGAGCTCATAGTGGTAAATACTCTGGCATATTACATTCACTTATAATGAATTAAGTATTCTTATCCATATATAATGCTCAGAGATTTTCCCTTCATTTTCATAAGATAAGCTCAAAAACTATACATAATTTTCTTGAGGGTGGACCTTTTCCTAGATCGACACTTCAAGCTACATGAGGTTTAATGAAATTCTTTGTAGTATTATATGTAAGTTTTTTCATCCATGTATATTGCTTTGAATTATTCCCTTCAATAGCAAGCAATGCAATCAAAAACCATCGTTTCTTTTTAGGGTGGATCTTCTCCTACGTGAACAATTCAAGATACATGAGGCTTGCGTGCAATGAATTTCTTTGTAATAATATTCATTTAAACTTAATAGTTTGTATAACTTTAAATATGATGTATAGTCATAACCAATGAACATGAAAGAGTACATAAAGAATGGATAATATATCTCTAGTCTATCGAGAAAATATTTATCATTGTACTTTCAAACAAATACCATTTTACAGATGTCAATTACTTAAGCATCATATGATACATTTATATACATAAGTGAGAAAAATTCCCATGATAAGCGAAGAGGAGTGTTTTTATGCACTACCATGTAAGTATAGCATTTAATCATATATAATATTATGCTCTTCTTATACATATGCATAAGGTCCTAGTAAACGTATAAGAAGAGCATAGTATTATATAAAGGAAAAGTGCATAAAATACCATAATTTTGTGAAAGGCAAAATTCATGATCCATAGTCAAAAGTAGAATTTCATAATCATGCTCATACATTAACTTCAATGTTTTTTTTTTCCTTTTATAAGAAATAAAAAACGTAAATTTGTAACGTTTCAGTAATCAGGGCCATTGTATACATATACATACAAATAAACACACACACACAATATATATGTGTGTGTATGTAGATGTATATGTATATGTATGTATGTATGTATGTACGTACGTACGTACGTATGTATGTATGTATGATGTATGTGTGTGTGTGTGTGTGTGTGTATATATATATATATATATATATATATATATATATATATATATATATATATATATATATATATATATATATATATATATATATATATAGAGAGAGAGAGAGAGAGAGAGAGAGAGAGATATAGATATATACATAGGGGGAGAGAGTGTCAGACATTGGTCTACAGAGACCATTCCATGTGTGTGTGGGACGAGGGCTAGTTAGCCAAGGTCCTAAGCTTGGGGGTATATCCTAAGGTATTTGATGGTTAGTGTGGATGAGTGTTGCCCACATGGCGACGCTAGATCATTCCAGATCACTGCTATTTTAGATACAAGAGGATATAAATGGATGGGAGGAGAGTGACACACACATCAGTCGCATGTCTTCTTTTAAGGAGAGCCTTACAGAATAATAGCCACCTTGTGAAGATTCTACATTCGAAGACTTTGCATTTTGCAAATGAAGGTATATGGTCCATGAATGGAGAGCAAAATTGCTCTTTTGGAAAAACTAAATTCATCACTCCACAAGCATTCTTTACAATTTGATTCACAAGGGTTTCACGAACTTATGAAGGAAGAGATTAAGGAGGAAGATGAGAATGATTAAGAAAAACCTCCAAGTACTAGTGAATCACTCTTCAACTTCTCCAAACAATACTAGTGGATCTTCTACTCCCATTGGTAAAGATCATCTCAAATCACAAAAATAAATGGCTAACCAAAATCCACATGTAGTACCCACTCGAATCATTCATACGACAGGATTCCGCCACGGACCTTAACGTTCATGTTTGCACATTCCTTAATAGTTAAGCTTTATTAGATGGAAACATCGATGAAGTTCATAAGATTTGTATGCTTCGAGCATTGCCAACAAGACACGCTACTAAATGGTTCACAAATATTGATGACAACACATTCACCACTTTTAGTGAAATCAAAGGTGCATTTATGAACTATCTCCAACATGCTAAGGATATTTCACAACTCAAAATAGCCTCCTATATCAGATTTTGAGAACTACAGAAGCACACAAACACACAAGGAAGAAGAAGAAACTTTGAGCACCACATTTAGTGTATTACTAGCAGAATGTACAAAGATAAGTAGTCCATTAGGGTTATAGACCTATATACATGCCAAGGCAAAAATCCTTCTAAAGAGGAAAAAATTACCTCAATGATCCTAAATGTGTTCACACACATCATTATTGAAATATATCAAGAAATCCTCCTTGGAAATGATGTGTTGAATAAGGAAGTACCAAGCCATGTGGAATGAAATCGATCCACAAAAGAAAAGCAAGCTCAAAGCATTACAAAAAGCTTTGAAATTCTCCCTAAGCATATATTTTGTAAAAAGGTCTCCAATAGTTTCTTGTGTGGTCATATAAGGTAGACTGAGGTCTCTAGTAGAGATTCTCTCCTTGACATAATGATAATGCACCTCAATGTGCTTTGTGCACGCATGGACCAAAGGGTTCCTTGCAACTTCTAATGTGCTATGATTGTCAATAAAACTGACCAATGCCAAATCACCCAAAATGCATATGAACCACACACACTCAATAGTAGATATGAAAATTGCCCTCTACCCAACCTCACAACTAGAAGTTTTCATGTTGATAGAGAAAAACATCAAATGCATCTCCAACAGCATGAAGACTCGAGCTGAAGGGTTGTAATGGAGATGCACTACAATGGATTCTCCCTTTCGAGAGCTCTATAGATATGCTCTCGTAGTAGAAAACCAAGCTCTGGACAATGACCAGGATGCTCCGCACATACCTACATGCATACATAGACCTACACAATATGAACTTAGATTTCTTAGGTTTTACAAATGCGATCGAATCTTGAGTCAGTGGCTAACCAAGCCATTATATGTTTTATTAAAGAACCTATACCAAAGTGTTTGGTGGCCATTTTTCTCTTCTTATGGACACTAATGGTAACAATATCCCACTAAAGGATAATATGGCCAAAGTGAACTATGGGAGAAAAAACAACGAATGATAAAGTATACCTAAGTGTAAGCATACAAATTATACCTCCCACCTGATGGGTATGCTACATAATGTACAAGTCATTGTGGAAGGTCATGAATTAAGTAACCCCCGTCAAGTGACAATAGTGTCAAAAGCTATCTTGTGGTAGAGCTTTAGTCAAAGCATCTGCAACATTATCTTGAGTATGAACATTCTCAAGAATAATGTGCTCAGTGGCTAAGCAATCTCTAATGAAGTGATACCTTACCTCAGTGTGCTTGGTCTTTGCATGATAGACCAGATTCTTAGCCAAAGCAATGGCAATCTTACTATCACTAAGAAAAGGAGGTACATGCTGAGGTATACGCATACACAAGTAAGACGAGAAAGCCACAATGCTCCCTTACATGCCTCACTGGTTGCAACATAATCTACTTTTGTAGTGGAAATAGTTCTACAATCTTGAAGATGATATCTCCAAGAGATAGCACCTTCAAAAAAGTGAAAAATGTACCTTGATGTAGACTTCTGACTGTCTACACAACCAACATAATTAGGATTTGTGTAACCTATAATGGATGTTGCTCATCTACCCAAAAATAGACACTTGTCCTTAGTGCCACTTAGATATCTCAAAATCACATTGATCACTTCGTAATGTTTCTTGCTGGGATTATAAATATACCTTCTCACAACTCCCACTGCAAATGCAATGTTTGGTATCCTAGCTACCATAGCATACATGAGTCTGGCAACAACAAACTTGGTCCTGAATTTCTCTTTCTCATCTTATTTGGGGCAGTCAGCCTTGCTCAATTTCACATATGTAGGTAAAGGTGTACTCAATGTCTTGTGCATATCAAGCTGCCATCTGAGCATCTCTTAGTTTAGAGACAATGATCCTCATTGCTTTGAGAATAGCCTTGGGACTCCATAAAAGCATCAAAATATTTGTACCATTGTCTAGGGGAATATTTAAGTCCATATAAGCTCTTCTTTAACTTACAAACTAGAATCTCTTTGCTAAGAACTACATATCCCTCTAGTTGTTCCATATAGATCTCATTTCTAATATCTCCATGCAAGAAAGAAATTTTCACTTCCATTTGGACTAGCTCTAAGTCTTCCATTGCAAAGAATCTAAGTAACATGCACATTGTAGTCATCTCGATTACTAGAGATAAGATTTTCTTGAAAACAACATGATGTTGTTGCGTAAAACCCTTTGCAACTAGTCATGCTTTATACTTTGGAGAAGCACTATACGATGTGAATTTCAACTTATATACCCATTTACATAGTAAAGCTTTCTTGCCCTTCGGTGAAGGTAACAAATCCCAAGTACCATTCTTGTTAATAGGATCCAATTCTCTCTTCGTGGCATGCTCCCACTTGACATGATCCTTTGTCTTCATAGCCTCTTTATAGCAAGAAGGATCACTAGCATCTATTAGCATAATAAAATCCAAACTTGGAACATATCTATCAGGTGAATGTGAGACATGTGCAAGACGTCTCAATGGTTGATTGGACATTCTCCTGAACATCCCTATGTGTTGCATCCTTATGCATGTTAACTAGAGGACTACTATCCTCAAACAACACCATTCTCACTTCAACTTCGTTAATGGTTTGTTTATGCATCTTAGACTCATTGAAAATGACATCACTAATTTTGATCATTGATTGTGTTTTAGAATTCCATAAGCAATATCCAATTCCATCTTCTCAACCATATCCAAAAAAATGCATTTCTTTGACTTATGGTCCAGCTTTTGTCTAATATTCTTGGGCATATGAACATACGCTTCATACCCAAAAACTCAAAGATAATCATAATATGGTGGCTTCCCTATCCATAACTCGTGTGCCACATCCATACCTTTTGCAATACTAGGTGAAAGGTTAATCACATGAATTGTAGCCAATATTGCTTTTGCCCAAAAGCCTTGTGAAAGGTTTACATGATGCAACATAGAAACTACTCTATCCAAAATAGTTCTAGCATTATGTAATGGGGATAGAGAGTTATAAACTCTCTATGAATTCCTCTATGTTGATATATTTAGGTAGTGATGAGTGTGAACACTCTTAGGACCATTGGGGCACTTTTTTTCCTCTTTAGCAGGTTTTTCTCCCCCAGCTTGTATATATGCCTATAACCCTAATGGGTTACTTATCTTTGTACATTCACTTGGTAATACATTTAGTATTGTGTGTTGTGCCCCAAGCTTCCATACACCTAAAACTCCAACAATTGGTATCAGAGCAGGTCATCACATCATCTAGGGCATCATCAGCACCCCTTTAGTTACAGTCCCAAAATCACATGATAATTGGCGAACATAATCATGGTGATTAGAAGTTCAAAATTGCTTCAGTTTGTGGCATCGAAATTTTGATATAAGCTTGTTTCAGCCTCCGAATGCACTATCACGGTGCCTATGTAGGCAACTTCATTGTTTTGTGCCAAACATATATGCAGGTTTTAGTTCTCCACTACAAGCGGCTCAAAGTTTTCTACACGTTTAGCAGAGATTGACATGGTAGTTATGTTCAACTTTTTGAGATATAATCATTTTTTTGCATCGGGCTTTTTAGTTAGTGGCCATGGCTAAAAGCAATGATGTATTCTGTATGTTGGCTATTGAGGACAAGTTGGATCGTACCAATTACTTGTTATGGGCATATACAGTACATCATGTATTGGTAGCAAAAGGGCTATAGAATATTGTACAGGATATTGGAAAATGTCCTACTACACTTGCGAATACAATATTGAAGTTGATGAAGATGGCATTAAAGATTATGTTCTTTAGATTCATGTTCGTGTTGTGGTTCCCACGGCACCTACTATAGAGCAACTTTGTTGGGATGGAAGAGATGCTCAGGCACATGCATTGATAGCTTTGTCTGTCAAGGAGTATTTGATATCTACTGATGAAGTTTTACTAGATAGTTCATTTGTGCAAATTGTTCTTAATGGTCTTCTAGACTTGTATCAAAGTCTTGCTTCTACTCTTCGATTGATGAAAGGCAATCCAAATGCCTTAACATTCAAGGAGTTAGTCTCTATTTTGTTGTAGGAAGATCAATACAAGCATAACACATCTATTATGAGTGTTTTACATAAAGCTTTCTTATCTAGTCAGAAGGACAAAGATAAATGGATCTCATCTACTAGTAAGCACAAATCTGCTAATGTTGCACAATCAAAGAAGGAAGAAAAAGATGAGAAGAAAATAGAAAAGAAAAAATAGTTTTGCAAATACTATAAAGGAAATGATGATGTCATAAAGAGTTATCCAAAACTGCCTACAAAAGAGCCAAAGAAGAAAGAGGCTGGACTGGTTCTTGTAGAGGGTTGTACACCTAAAAACAGAGTATGCTAATCTTGTGGAGAATGAAGAATGGGCATTTACTACTAGATGCAGCTATGATCCATCTTCTCATGAGCAATGTATGTCTACAGTAGACTTGGATGTTTGGTACTTTGATAGTGGGGCAACCAAACATATTACCTCACAACTTTAGTTCACTTGAGTCTACCCCTATAGGGAATACTATCACATGTGATAACAAATCCTCTTATCTTGTAATGTGAGTTGATAAGATCATTCTGAATATTGTTGATGGTAGTTCTTTCACATTGTCACATGCTTGTGCCACAGATTAAAAAAAAATATGTTATCAATTTCAGCATTAGCCAAGATTGGCTTGGTCAAATTTGTTGATGGCAGATGTACAATTCATGATATGTCAAATGGAGATGTTATTATTGCTTCTAGCATTTTATTTCATGGGCTCTATACGCTCATAGACTATGCAAAATTTGTGCAATTCAGGATTCTCATACCATCTCAGATACAAAACTTTGGCATGCACACTTTGTTCATCTGAATTATGCTAGTTTGCTATGCTTGCAGAAATCTAAAATGGTGTTCTCTATAGCCAAACTTGAGTCACCTTGTAAACATGTCTATGACGGTTGTATTTTGGGCAAAATGTAGCATTCTTCCTTCCCTAAAGATGGTTCAGCTCGATTTGTTCATAAATTGCGGCTTGTTCATAATGATGACTGTGGCCGTATGCAAACACCCTCTTTTGGAAACTACCTTTACTTTATGACTTTCATTGATGATTTCTCTAGGCATGTGTCACTCTAGCACAATGGAAAGTACAAACGTGAGGAGATCCACCTCATAAATGTCAATCCGTGGAGACATGAGGACTAGTATGAGGACTATGAGCAAGTGAAGGCACAAGTGTGTGAGTGAGAAGCACACAGGCATGCACACACATACACACACATGCACATAAGGCAAGAACAAAGAGTGGAACAATGGAATCTTCTATGCAAGCTCCAAGAAAGTGTATACAAAGCTCAAAACTAGCTTCAATCTCCCACTAGCTAACCTCAAAAATGAGCTCTCTAGCTCTTTTTATAGTTTTTGACGAGGTTTTGGGCCTTATCTAGACCAAGTGTCCGACCTAGTTAAAAATTAGATTCCAGGGCTTATTTGAGGGCTCAAACGGAGTCTAAAAATTATGAAAAGTGATACATAGGTGCTCCTAGTATCCCTCAATCTTGAAAACTACTTGGCTTGAACAAAATGGAGTCTAATCTACCAAAAATGATATTTACAATGTTTGGGTAGTGATGAAAATCACTTTTGGTTGGGAATAATCTGTGAAAAATTTGATTAAGCCTTATTTTTGGGTTGTGATTGACTGCTCTCCTCATTGCTTGTAGGCCAACACTCCCCCCTCTCCAGCGTCTGTCACCCCTGATAAACCTCTATGATGGAGGGTGGTTAATATAGTATTGGATGATGTCAGTGGCCAATTCATGTTCGCATATTCATAATTCCTTTGCCAGATCAAACTGTAGTGTGTCCCAATCAATGGCGCTTGGGATATTGGGTTGAGGTGTCATGTAGTACTTTGAGTACATGGCCTGTTCACATGCAAATAAGTGTAGGAGATGTGTCGGTTTTGGTGCAAACACCTTTGAGTGATATTCCCAGAATCCTGTTGTGAACATATCTTCAAAGGTCTATTTGTAACATGCAAGGAGGTATTCTATACGTGTGTGCCAAGCATAGGTGACTTGAATGTTTGGGGTAGTGCTCATGTCATACACTAAATTGTAGTTTCCATTGGTGAAGCCCGGTAGAGCTACTTGTGGGACTTCTGTATTGTGAAAAGTTTTGAGCATGATCTGCATCATATCCAAAATTTTGAGCATCATTTGCGCGGTGATATTTGGCATTGGCTTCAGACGAGGGATCCAGTGGCGGATGGTGGCCATCATGTAAGCAATGGAGGATGGTCCCTGCGGTGGTGAAATGTATGGATAATTAAGCCATTCCTTACACTAGGCATTATTCTGCACTTTAATATTAAACAATTTCTATGATCTACAACGTGGAACTAGAATGTAACATGGATTGTAGATAAGATGTAGAGGGGCATGGTTCCATGTATGCAGCATTTTTGGGTAGGTTTCTAAGAGCTTTTGCTGCCATATCGGTTGATAGATTTTGCCTTTATGTGCCTCTAGTGGTGGGTCCTCAGGTTGAAATTGGGTTGCGAAGGTGGGGATCTTCCCTATCACTCTGTATTTCCACATTATAATATGCAAGAATGACAAATTAGGGCCAGTATTGAAGTTGGGATGATGTGATGAGGCGCCTTGGTGCCAAGTTTTGGAAATAGCTTGATTGTAGAATTGTTTCTCCATGACTCGCATTATCTGATTTTGCACGACGGTTCGATCTTCATGAGTACGCCTGATTTCCTCCACTTATCTTAACCATGGGGGTTGTGGCGCTTCAGATATATCCTGGCCCTCTTTTGTTACCCGTCCACACGGAATGGGGAGGGTTGTAGTCATCTTCAAATGTTAGTTCTACTAGAATTGAGATGGTTTCTTCTTCTACGGGGGCCTTTGATGAGGATGATGGCCTTTCGTATTGTAGGAGTCATGTTTGTAATTCAATGACTCGTTGTTTGAGTTCTTGTAGTGCTTCTGAGTCAGTAATGGTTGAAGAGGTTGATACGGTGGTTGGAGGAACAGTAGTAGTATCTGACTTTTGTTGCCGTTGTAATTGATCTAATTCTTTTGATAATTTTTCATGTGCTTTGAGTAGGTTATCATAGTCTTCTAGTATGATTTTAATGTTCTCCGGGGCACAACTTGAAATTTTGAGGGACTGATGGGTGCCCCTAGTGTATTCTATATGGTTGCTACTAGGTTTTCTTGATTTTGGAGCTATAAACTGTGATTTTCCTCTTGAGCCATTGCAAGGTGCCTTCGTAGGAGTGCCATGTTGCATTGGAGTTTGGAATTACATTCCATTTGATTTCATAGATGACCTTCAACTTCCTGCATGGTGTCTACATCTACATTCTGCCACTGTTCTTCCAAGATGCTATGGGCTTCTTGTAACGTCTAAAACTGCATTTCTAAACTCTCATTGTCGTCTTCCAATGTTGTGATGCATTGTTGTAACTTTGCAGAGTGCACTTGTAATCTCTCGTTATGTTCCTCTAGCTGGTGGTACTCTATCCTTAGTTGTGACATACACTAAAGCATGGTACCAAATGCATTATTTATAGTTGAAGATTCAGTTTGTACAATGGAGGATGCAAGGGAGAGGGAATGGGAAGTGTGAATGTTGTGTCTACTTCAGATGTGTGTGTAGGTGAAGTTGGTGGTGGGGGAATGGGGGACGGTGGAAGTGTGGGGGGTGGGGGAGGTGCTGTGGGTGGTGAAATGTCCATGCTATCAGACGTGGAGGTGAGAGTGGTGTCTACCATATACATCCATGAGGGATTTGGTTGTAATGGTGGTGGTATGATATAAAGGGTTGTCAAAAGAGGCAAACAAGGTTGAATTGGGAGTGGGACTACGGAAGATGAAGGTTTGCTCTGTGGGGTTAGTGGTCAAGATGATATTTACAGCTTCTGTTCGAGGAGGTGAAGGTGGGGTTGTTGGAGGTAGTGGTTCTATTGATTCTTCAAGGATGACTGTGGGTTGATGGCCAAGATTTCTAGTTGTTTGGGATGTTGTAGCTATGGTTCGATCGCAGTGGTAGTTTCCTCCACAGTGGTGATGGAAATCTGAATGTTTTTGCTTGACCTTGGTCTTGTTAGGAATCTTTGTGGATCATATTGAACGGGAGGCTTCTGCAATGCGGATCGGATAGCTTCCACTATGCCATAGGTTTTTGCTAGAAATAGTAGAGTTTCACGGTATTCAGAGTCTACACCAGCCTCTTCCAAGAGCTAGGCCATGAGCATTCTACTATTCTGTTCAGAGAGTAATTATTGTGCTCGCACCCTTTTCATGATCTAGTATAATCTATGGATTTTTTTAGTATAAGCTGGAGCTTCGATGGTTTCTTCTTCTTCTCCTTCGTCTTCTTCCTCTTCTTCACCCTCTAGTCATTCTAGTTGTTGGGATAGGGTCCTTTGTTGATCGTCTTCCTAGTGTACATGGTGGCCTACTGTTGATTTACCCCTTCTTTGGGATGTGCCAGGTTCTTCTGTATCCAAAAAGGATTCTACATCCGATAGTTGCCTATTTTGCAAAAAGGCTTCAAAATTGAAGGCGCTCGTCCCTTCAATGTCTCCCGTGGTAGCGAATTCAAATTTATGTGGGACAAGAGGAGCAGATGGGGCAGCTTGTGGTGTGCCTTTAGATCCAAATCTGAGAATTCAAATCATAAAAGGAGGCACTATGGCATCCCCTCGTGGTGAGACCTCTAGGGTCGTAAGAACTTCTCCTGTCTAGACACAAGGAATAGTGCCCTTCATTCACTTGGATTGATTTGTGGAAGCTTTGCGTCCTCTAAATAGTTGTAGTTGTGACCAAGTCAATGCACGCTCAATGGGTACATCGTATGATAAGAATTTGTAAATGATGCACATAATTTCTAGCTTCCTAAAATACCTTTTATTAGGCTGGTACAACTAGTCTATAATCCACACAGGAAGCTTAATTGTCAGTGAGCCTATTTCTGCCGAGTAAAGACTAAACCAGAGTTGTTTTTGTGGCTGTGTGATTCTATCTTGGCTAGGAAATGAAAAATGTTGCATGCACACTCAGAGAGGGATGGAAACATTTGGTGTGAGTGCCACCATATCTTTTAACTTTTCTAGTTTCCTATTCTTCATGTTATCGGGTATCACGGCATCTTTCTCGGGGGGCACATGCATGCCACGCATGTTCAGAGCATCTCTTAGCAATTCTAGGGTGAGTTCAAACTTTTTCAGCTCATTGTTGCCCGATAAAGAAGGAATGATGAAGGTTCTAGGCCAGTCCTTTTCATCACTCACTTGTAATGTTGACATCAAATAGTGACAACGTAAAAAATCTGGCTTTGGTAAGGGTGCCTTGAAGTATTCCACCAGCCCTGCGTGCTGCCATATAATTTGTAGATATGATGTGTTTCGGAGAGTCTCAAACTCTCTTGAAAGAATTGGAATCATAACCATGCCCTATTATACTCACACTTGGACTCCCATATGTACTTTGCCTCTCCTAATGGCCCTAACATGCCATTGAACCACTAAGAGTTTGCATGAACTCTCTTCGTTATTCTTGTGGGAGGATATGTCATGGGTATATGTTGTAGGTGTTGCATCTCTACCAGTCATTCGGTTGGTGGCACTTCAATAGATATATTTTCCATGTTAATGCATGCTTGACTCTTGCCTGCGAGCTGGGGCCTTTTGTCTTTGCCATGATATTGCTCGTAGTTCTCTGATGCTTATCTTCTAGAAGAAGAGAAGCATATTAGCATTGCATAGGAAACATGATACTATGGTGTTCCCTCTACAATACCAACATAATACTTGAAGTGGTTAGGGGTTAGTGGGTGAATTGTTTGTGATGTTTGTGAATGTCGGTTAGTAGGTTAGTGATTCCCCTAGAGCATACTTTGGATGTGCATTGTACTCAACATGTATCTACTTCGATGCGTATTGATTTACAAAATTGGGTCAGGGGGTTTGATTCATGGTTTAATCCTCCAAAATTTTATCATGGGACCATAGCTTTTGGTAGTGATGACATGTAAAGGTTTCTGGATTAGATCGTGTTGGATGTGGGACTTTTTTGGGTACCCATATCTAGATAATCCTAGGTGTGATCGAAGATGTGAAGGTGTTTGGTGCAATTATTTGCCCTAAAGTTTGTGTTGTGAGTGTTTGTGAGTGGCTATTCAAGCTTATGAGCTTATGTGAAGCTATTTGAGCTTGGAAGCAGGTCTTGGGCACCCAGATTTTGTTAGCATTGGGGTCAGCCTTCATTGAGCGCTTTGGGACCCAAATAGAAATGGTCCGTCTAGATTGATGCCTAGGATAATCCTTCATTGTAGACCTTGACCGCGTAGTTTGTTTGGTGCATCTTTGGGATCCTATCTCCAGAGCAGAGGGTTGTTCACCCTTGTATATCCAGATCTGCTTTATTGCATGAGTTACTTTATGTTGCATCACTCATTGGCGGTGCCCTTTGAATATCTGTTGCATCTTCTTCTTGTGTTGCCTTGCTGGTTTTCCTAGGATCCTCTTTGGAAAAGAAAGGAGTTCCTTATTGGCCTCTACGACTCCTTCATGAGTGGCCTTTCTCTGCACCATAGAACTTTGGACAAGAATTGCGTCGTTATCTTCATGTGGGTTCCTGGAAGGACCAGGAGGCGGTGCCTTACCTAGTTGCCTGAGTGCTTGATTTTATAAATCTATTGTGATGTGGTTTTGATTCACCCATATCGGAAGAAGTCCACTTCTTAGGTTCAGGTCGATTGCGTGATCATAGATCGAGTCTTGACCCAAGACAAGAGGTTCGATGAGATCCTCATCTTGACACACTAGTACTTTGACTATCATTAGAATATCTTGGATGTAGAGGGGAAGTTCCACCTCGCCCATGCAAGGGGTTTCCATACGTACCAATCCTATGAGATATGCTTCTATAGGATTGATTTTTAATTGCAATTCTTGACAGTAAGAAAGTCGAACTACACTCATGGATGCTCCTGAGTCAATCAAAGCTCTTACGATCCTTGCACTCTCTCCTTGTCCTAACTCTAGGGTCACAAAAGGTCTTCGATCAACTATTATATGGGAACGTATACTTGATGCTTCGCACATGGCGACGTGATATCTTAGAGCTTCTTGAGTGTTTGATCTAGGTTGATCTCTATATTGTCTTCTCAATTCATTCGTCGGATGTGTTCTAAGGCTTTTGCCTGCACTTCTTCTTGAATTTGTTTTTCTTATTCTTTACGTTTCTTTGCAGTATTGAGTCGACTTAACATTTCCTCCGTGAGGGGTTCTTGATATAGTTTAACTCTGCATTCGCTGATGTAACTAGGTAGGATGTCGCCTTCTAGAGTGGCTAACTTGACTGCTCCACTTGCTAAGATCCTATTGATGATCATAGGTCCATAGCCTCGCTTCTCCAACTTCCGTGCATGTTGTTTCAAGGTGTATATCAAGATTACGTCTCCTGCTTTTAGGCCTTTATCCTTCACATGGGCATCAAAGTATGCCATATGTCTTTTCTTAGTTGCATAAATCCTTGCTACTGCTCTCAGTCTTGTTTCACCTAAGCGTTGTAGATCAAAGATTCTAGACGAAAGCTCATGGTCATTCCATTGATGCTCTTGTGCTACTTTCAATGTATGTATCAAAGAAATCTAGCAGTAGCACTACATTTTGGCCAAATACCATCTGAAAGGGTGTGGTGTTGAGTACCATTTTATATGCCCAAACAACATGGTGTAGCTGTATGTCCCAATCAAAGCATTTGTTATTCTCCAATTTCGTCAATGCATTACCTAGTATCTTGTTTGTGCTCTCAGCTTGTCCGTTAGCTTGTGGATGATAGGGGGTAGACTTCTTATGTATCACCAATAATTCTTAGAGAAGGTTTTCAAGACTTCATTCAAGAAGTGTGTGCCTCTATCACTTACTAACTCTATTGGTAACCCGTATCTAGTGAACATGTTCTCAAATAAGAACTTAGATGTCGTTTGAGCATCATTCTTCATTGTAGTCTTTACTTCTACCCACTTGGTTAGATAGTCTGTGGCAACAATAATGTACTCAGCATGTGAACTCTTAGCTGGGGGATTAATAGGACCAACAAGTATATTCCCCACTTAGAGAATGCACATCCTCCCATCATGGGTTTCAATGGCATCTCGTCCTTATGTATCGAATACTGAGTTCGTTGACAAATATCGCACCTCTTCACATAGGTATGTGCATCCAAGTGAAGAGTTGGCCACCAAAGACTTGCAAACAAGATTGATCACACAATCTGGTCCAAAGTGTCCTCTGGCCATGCCTTGGTGAGCAATTTCTAAGATTTTGAGGTACTCACTCTCATGGACACACACTCTAAGATATCCTTCTTTTCCTCATTTGTATAGATTATCGCCTATGATTCTGTAATCTAGTGCTTCTTGCTCTAAACTCTATTGTCTAGAAAATGTCATCTCTTGAGGGAATGTATTCGTCCTCAAAAAGCTTACTAAAGGCTCACTCCAATCTGGTACTAAAGACACTTGATATAGAGTAGCATGTTCCACTGGTGGTCTAGTACTACAGATTTAGCATTCCTTACATAACTTATGAACATCTGCTTCCATAGTTGGCCAATATACCCCTAACCTTTGCAGAGTCTGTAGGGTTCTACGTTTGGAGTTGAGATGAGAGGTGCTCTAACATCTCTCTCTCCTTGTATACAAATTTTACTTCCATTTCTTTCAAACTCAAGTGTGTTGTTTTGATATCTAAGTTTAAGCGTGTCTCCCAACCCCCATAGCCACTCTCTTCCTAATCCAAGGTATATGTTGGAGATAGATGTCTGCGGAAGCACGCGAACATTACAAGGAAGAAGAAGAAGTTTGGAGCTCAAACACACAATACTGAATGTATTACTAGAGAATGTACAAAGATAAGTAGCCCATTAGGGCAATATGTGTATATACAAGCCGAGGGAAAAAAACCTCCTAAAGAGGGAAAAAAGTGCCCCGACGGTCCTAGTGTGTTCACACACATCACTACCTAAATATATCAACAAATCCCCCCTGGGAGTGATGCGGTGAACAAGGAGCTGGCACTCATGTATAAGGAAGTGCCAAGCTATGTGGAAATCACTCCACAAAAGGAAGTAAGCCCAAAGCTTTGCGGAAAGCTTCAAACTTCTCCCTAGGTAGAGCCTTCGTGAAAAGGTCTGCAATGTTCTCTTGCGTGGGCACATATGCCAAGCTGATCTCCCCAGCAGAGAACCTCTCCCTGACATAGTGATAATGCACCTCAATGTGTTTAGTGCGAGCATGGAACACGGGGTTCCTCGCAACTGCCAATGCGCTCTGACTGTCAGTGAAGATGGTGGTGGCAGAAGACTGGCCAACACCCAAATCAGCCATAAGGCATCTGAGCCACACACACTCAACAGTCGCTCTGAAAGCTGCCCTATACTCAGCCTCACAATTGGAAGTGGCCACAGTAGGCTGCTTCTTGCTCAACCAAGATATACATGAGCTACCAAGCATGAAGCAAAAACCACTGGTGGACACACGAGTGTCATAGCAACCAGCCCAATCTGAGTTAGAAAAAGCATGCAAATCTGGCGGTAGTGATCCCCCCTTGGGATAAAACAACCCAAGTAGCCGAGTACCACTCAAGTAGCGAAAGATGCGCTTAACCGCCTTCCAATGCGTGACTCCTGGGCAATGCATAAACCTGCTCATCTGTGAGACAACAAACTGAATATCTGGCCGAGTAATGCATAAGTAAATCAAGCATCCAACAGCCTGCTGATAGAGAACATCATCAAATGCATCTCTAGCATCATGGAATCAATCGTAAACCTGTCTCCATAGGAGTGGCAATAGGCTTACAGTCTTCAAGGCCAAAACGCTGCAATAATGTGTCAATATATTTCGTTTGACACAAAACCATTCCACCATCAATGTGCATAAATTGAATGCCCAAATAGTGATGCAAATGCCCCAAATCGGACATCTCAAATGAGGCATGCAAATCAGCCTTAAAATCAGCAATATGCTTCTCAATAGGACCAGTGAGCAGCATGTCATCAACATAGACAACAATGATCAGAAGCACATCATTAGCATGCTTAACATATAAGGTGCTTTCAGTTGGACTGTTCTCAAAACCATGTGCAATCAGATAGGCATGTATCTTCTCATACCAAGCACGTGGTGCTTGCTTTAAACCATATAATGCCTTCTTTAACCTGCACACATGGTTTTCATTCCCTTTCTGCACAAAGCCACGGGGCTGAAAAACATACACTTCTTCATGCAAGTCACCATTCAGAAATGCAGTTTTAATGTCCAACTGATGTACATTCCAACCATGATGGGCAGCAAGTGCACAAATGCTCCAAACAATAGTCATACGGCATGTGGGTGCAAAGGTCTCATCAAAATCAATGCCTCTTTCCTGCGCATAACCCTTTGCAACAAGCCTAGCCTTATACCTGTCAACTATACCATCAGGTTTACACTTCAGCTTGTATACCCACTTAGTGCCAATGGCCTTCTTGCCAGGAGGCAAGTCACATAAAGACCATGTACCATTCTTCATTATAGCATCATATTCAGATTGCATAACAGCCATCCAATTTTCTGAATTCTGTGCTTCATCAAAAGAAACAGGCTCATTCTCATCACAGAGACTAGAGGCAGCCATAACATAGAAATCTGATGCAAAGGAGGCACTATGAGAGCCTTAACGAGTACGATATGACAAAGGTGCATCTAATTTGCTGTCACGCAAAGTCTGCACCAGCCATTTTGGCATAGTTTTTGCCTGCTCAATATTAGCTCTCTCATCAACAAGTGCATCATGTAAATCTGCATCAGAAATGGAATGATCTGCATCATCATATGAAACCTGCAAAGGCTGAGAAGTTGCCTCATTAGGACCAGCACTAGACTGTCCACCTGTAAAAAGAGGCATCAAAGTATCATACATGTCTTTGGAGCTAACAGATGTCTCTTTAGTACATGAAAGCAATGGCTGAATTGCATCTTCCACAAAAACAACATCACGGCTAACCAGAATGCGTTTTGTATGTGGATGATACAGACGATAACCTTTACTTTCAGAATTGTATCCAACAAAAATACATTTTACTGCTTTATCATCCAATTTTCTGCGATGTTGTTCAGGCACTAGTGCATATGCTAAACAACCAAAAACACACAGATGAGCAACAGATGGCTTGCAGTCATGCCAAGCCTCATATGGAGTGATAGACTGCAGTGCTTTAGTGGGACACCTATTCAGTATATATGCTGCACACATGACAGCCTCAAGCCAGAAACTATGTGGTAAAGCTTGACTCTTGACCATGCACCTCGCCATCTCCATGAGTGACCTGTTCTTCTGTTCAGCAACTCCATTCTATTGAGGTGTATACGGCACTGTACACTGGTGTTTTATCCCACGTTCAGCCAAAAATGCATTAAAATCTGAAGACATATATTCCCCCCTCGATCAGAACGGAGGGTGCCCATTTTACATGCTGACAGATTTTCAGCCAAAACCAAAAACTGTTTAAAGCACATGAACACTTCGGACTTTGCTTTGAGTGGATATACCCATGCATGCCTGGAAAAATCATCAATGAAAGTCACGAAGTAAAGGTAATTTCCAAAAGAGGGTGTCTGCATAGGACCACAGACATCACTATGTACAAGCTGTAATTTCTGCGTAGCCCGAACTAAACCATCTTTTGGAAAGGATGAACGCTGCATTTTGCCCAAAATACAGCCCTCACAAACATGTTTTCCAGGTGCCTCAAGTTTGGGCAAAGAGGACACCATTTCTGATTTCTGCAGGCGTAACAGACTAGCAAAATTCAGATGACCAAAGCGTGCATGCCAAAGCTTTGCATCTGACATAGCCTGAGAATCTTGAACTGCACATGTGGAATCATTCACAGATCTTTCATAGTCTATGAGCGTATACAGCCCACGACATAAAATGCCAGAAGCAATAATAACATCACCATTTGATAGATCATGAACTGTACATCTGTCATCAACAAATTTCACAACCAAGCCAATCTTGGCTAATGTAGAAACTGATAACAAATTCTTCTTGATCCCTGGCACAAATAAAGCATCTGACAAGGTGAAAGAACTACCATCAGTAGTAGTCAGAATGATCTTACCAACTCCCATAGCAGGATAAGAGGAGTTGTTGGCACATGTGACAGTATTCCCTGTAGGGGCAGGCTCAAGTGAAGAGAAGAAAGTGTGCTGCGAGGTAATATGTTTGGTCACCCCACTGTCAAAGTACCAAACATCTGAGTCTATTGCAGACATGCACTGATCATGAGAAGATGGGTCAAAACTGCAGACAGTAGTAAACACCCATTCTTCTTCCTGCACAAGATTTGCAGACTCTGTTTTTGGTGTAGAGGCCTCTGCAACAACCATTCCAGCCTCTTTCTTCTTTGCCTCTTTTGCAGCTAATTTTGGACAGTTCTTTATGATATGATCATTTCCTTTATAGTACTTGCAAAACAATTTCTGCTTTTTTTATTTCTTCTAATCTTTTTCCTGGTTCTTCGATTGTGCAGCATTTGCAGATTTCTGCTTACTAGTAGAAGAGCTCCATTTTCCTTTGCCCTTCTGACTAGCCAAGAAAGCTTGATCTGCAACACACATAATGGACCTGTTCTGCCTGGACTGATCATCCTGCAACAGAAGAGAGACTAACTCCTCAAATGACAAGGCATTTGGATTGCCTTTCATCATCAACCGAAGAGTAGAAGGCAAAACTCTGATATGAATCAGGAAGACCATTCAGAACAGTCTGCACAAGTGAGCTATCTGGTATAACCTCATCAGCAGAAATCAATTGTTCCTTCATGTCTTTGATCTTTGTGAGAAAACTGTCCATCGAATCACCTTCATTCATGTGCTCACTCTCCAACTGTTTTCAAAGGTAAGCAACACGAGCCTCATTCCTAGCCTGGTACAAAGTGGTAAGTGTATCCCAAGCATCCTTTGCTGTTCTGCAAGAGCGAATGTGAGGAATAATAGCATGTTTGACAGACAAAGCTATCAATGCATGTGCCTGGGCATCTCTGCCATCCCATCGAATCTGCTCTGCAGTAGGTGCAACAGAAACAACAGCACGAATATGAATCTACGGAATATCATCTTCGACACCATCTTCATCTTGCAGTACCTGTCGTTACAGGTGTAACAGGACGTCTTTCAACACCTTGCACAATGTTCCACAATCCTTTTGCAACCAATACATGTCGCATCATATACGCCCATAGTGGGTAGTTGGTACCATCCAACTTATCCTCAACAGCCAACATACGGAATACATCACTGCTTTCAGCCATGGCCGGTGACTAAAATACCTTGATGCAGAAAATTGACTGTATCTCAAAAAGTTGAATGGAACTGCCCAGTCGAGTTCTGCTAGACCTGTAGCAGACTTCGAGATGCTTAAACTGGCAAACAGAAACTGGTATATACCTTTGGCACAAAAAGATGAAATAGCCTGCACAAGTGCTGTGATAGTGCGTTCGAAGGTCGAAATGAGCTCAGATCGCGATTTCGGCACCACAAAGCGAAGATGTTTTGATCTCGGAAACACGTTGAGTATGCTCACCAAAATTCGTGTGATTCTGAGACTACAAACAGAGGAGTGCCAACGGCGCCCTAGATGAAGCGACGTCCTGCTCTGATACCAATTGTTGGAGATAGATGTCTGCGGAAGCACGCGAACAACACAAGGAAGAAGAAGAAGCTTGGAGCTCAAACACACAATACTGAATGTATTACTAGAGAATGTACAAAGATAAGTAGCCCATTAGGGCAATATGCGTATATACAAGCCGAGGGAAAAAAACCTCCTAAAGAGGGAAAAAAGTGCCCCGGCGGTCCTAGTGTGTTCACACACATCACTACCTAAATATATCAACAGTATATCCTCTCCATATTCATGATTTGGAAGTCCATGTGATCAGTATAATCTTGCATATTGACTTCCAAATTGGATACCATAGTATCCCATATCCTCTTGTCTTCCGCTTGCATCATAGATACTACGTATTTATGTGCATTGGGCTATTGGGGAATCTTTAGCTTTTTGACGGGAGCATAGTTTATGAAGTTGTGAGTGGCAAACTCATCTACCATGACTCACACCCTAGTCTCGTATACACTACCATGAAGTTTAACCAAGTCATGTGGTCCAAACAGAGGTGACCACAATGATTGAGTCAAATAATAGGTGTGCTCAATATCCTCGTGCATCACCTCCACTCCCTTGCAGTTAGAGCTTCCATGAATCGAAAGTTTCTGCACTAGGTGGACCACCTTTTTGCCCTTATCAAGGGTCATACTACTCTATGGTCCTCTCTTCTTTTCTTCCCCCTGCTTGAGTGGACAATTCCACTGTGAATGGCTAGGAGACAAACATCTAAAGCACAAGTTCTCTCTCTCGGCCCTCTCAAACTGCTCGGTAGGTAACCTAGGCCCTTGGGATCTTTGTTTTTTAATGAAGATTTTGTATTTCTCTGTTGGAACTTTCTTCTTGAACTTAGTCGTATTAAGAGGTTTGAGGGGATGATCCATCTCCATAGGAGTATACTGAGGACAATTATGGTCCGCATCTATCTGGGCATACTTGATTGCCTCCTCATGTTGGTGCATGACAATCATCAATTGAAGGATTATGGAGAAATGAAGTCAAGGAGTCAAGAAGGAAACAAAGTCAGATGGTTGAAGGAAGGACATTTTCAGAAAACTCAAAGATATGTACACATATGTACATTAGCTGACTTATACTCTTGTTTAAGTCATACACTTGTATATATTCATCTATAAATATGTTTAAAAATGTCGGGCAAGTAGAGCAGAAGAGATTTGAGAATAGGAAGAGAGAAATTAGTGTCATTAGACACATGAAGAGTGAGTGAATTGTCCATCCTCACTTAGATGTAATTTTTCTGAGAAATCGAGAATTTTTGCGCCCGATATTTTGCTGTCTGCTCTTTCTGTGCTTAATCTTTTGAGAAATCCTTTTGCACGTATCTAAGTCCATAGCTAATCTATCTATGGCTAGAATTTGAGAGGTTAATTGTAATCAGGATGTGAGAATTTTGATTAGGAACATTCATATGTAAGAATGTTCTAACAGTCGAGAAATCTGGCGCACATTTCATCTTCAATGAAATGATCATTGCTCAGTCTACAGTGTAAAGTTTTACACAAGTGAGGGCTCAAAATCTAAGTTGGAAGGTAAGCCATTTATGGCTAGAAGATCTTGATCAAACGGGTTCAGAGTTGGGAGAACCAGTGCTAAGAAGTTGCAGGTGTCAAAGTCGCCATTGCAGAGAAGCACTTTCAGACATAGGTAAAGTGTTTCACACATTTCTCAGTGTGTACTTAATCTTTTTGAGAGATTTAACTTGGCAAAGTTGCGCAACCTTAAGGCGAAGTGTTGTGCAAAGTTTTATCAAAAACTTTACAGGATTGATTAGTCAATGAGTGACTAATCTGCAGCAGACTTTTCTGAGAAGTTGATTTTTCAGAACTTTCAATTTTTCTGATAATTTGGTGAAGATTCTCTAAATTAGGTGGAGTCTAAAGTTGATCTTGATATAGAGGTGATCTAAATTCAAGGTTAACTTGTTCTTTTGGAGATTAACACTCTCCATCAGTGGTATCAGAGCAGGTTGTGTCAAAATTGAAGTGAAGAAGACTCCGACTATTGCAGAAATACAAAACTTTACATTTTGAAGGTGCAGAAGGGTAAAGGTTGAAGAAAGATCAAAGGAAGACATACAAAGAGCATCAAAAGGATCAGAAGGAGCAACATTCGAAGTAAAGGTACACTTATTATCTGTAAAGGTTAAAGATTTGAAGCTACAGGTGAAGTAAAGATGGGAGATAGTCTCCAAATTGAAAAGTTGGATAGAGAGAACTATCCTGCATGGTCTATGAGGATGGAAGCTCACCTTATGAGCAAAGATCTGATAGGATACATCACAGGAGATGAAGAAAAGCCAGAATTCAGAGATCCTAGTGTTCCAACTAGGGAGGAGCTTGCAGATTTAAAGAATTGGATGAAGAAGGATGCTCAAGCAAGAAGCATCATCTACATGGCAGTCAATGACTATTTGCTTCCTCACATTAGAGGACTTGAAAGTGCTTGTGACATTTGGAATGCTTTGGAAGAGCATTTCCAAAATACAACCAAATCAAGGAAGGCTTCACTATGGGCAGAGTTTACTACCTTCAAGAAGAAGGCCTCACAATCAATTTCTGATTATGTGACAAAGATGAAGGACATTGCAGATTCTTTAGGTGCAGTTGATGAAGATATTGAAGAAGACAAATTGGTAAGACAAATACTCACAGGACTAAGAGGAGATGAGAAATGGAAGCCTTTCATTTTATCTACAGAACTTTCATTAGATCACTTTACTCCTGATTTGAATCAATTGTTAGGACATATGCTAACTTTTGAGAATGATATCAAAGGAGATGCTGATAAGAGTGCAGGTCATGCAATGTATTCTAAAGACAAGAAGAAAGTCAACAAAGGGAAGCAACAATCAGGTGAAGAAGAAGGTACATCAAACCAAGCAAACTTCATAAGAGGAAGAGGAAATGGCAGGAGTAGAGGAAGAGGCAGAAACAACAAAGAGAATGCAAGAGCTTGTTGGATATGTGGTAAGACCAATCATCTATCTCATGATTGTTGGCATAATAATCAAAACAATGGTAATTATCAGAACTTTAATCAAAGAGGAAGAGGAGGTAGATTTCAGAGAGGAAATTTCAGAGGTAGAGGTGGTAGGAATTCTTTTGGAAGAGGTGGTGGAAGAAACTTCCAAAGTCAATCCTATAATAACACCTACTACAACTATGCATCAGATCAAAAGGAGGATTCAACTCTCATTATGAATACATGTGAAACCTCACATGAGGACATGAGAGTGTTCTATATTGATTCAGGATGTAGTAATCATTTAAGTGGAAATATTGCTTTGATGACTGACCTAGATCATAATGCAATTAATCATACAGTGCAGACAGGTGATAATACAAAGCATAAGGTAAAGTCAATTGGTTCAGTCAAAGCTAAGGATGGGAGCACTCTTCTGAGTAAGGTACTTTATGTTCCCACAATTCCAAAGAATTTGATCAGTGTAGGTCAAATTGTGGAAAAAGGATATGAGGTAAGGTTCACAAATGATGGAGTTTATGTGGAAGACCCTAGTCAAGGGTATAAACAAGTCATTGCAGGAAAGAAAGAAGGAAGGCTTTTCACATTGAAGGTACAAGGAAATGTTGGACATGCTATGTTCACATATGGAGAGCAGAAGGTGTCAGAATTGGATCTTTGGCACAAAAGACTTGGACACTTTAATGAAAGAGGTATCAAAGAAATGATTAACAATGATTCAGTGCTTGGAATGCCTAACATTGCAGGTCAACACATGACATACAGATGTGAGGCATGTCAATTAGGTAAGGCTCATAAGCAATCCTATTCCAAGCATGGATTTATGTATTCAGAAAGACTTGAATTGGTGCATACAGATGTGTGGGGTCCTTCAAAGGACTTTAGTATAAATGGTTCAAGATATTATGTCATATATGTTGATGATGCTACCAGGTGGATCACAATTTATGTGATTAAGGAAAAGTCAGAAGTGTTTAATACATTTAAACACTATCATGCATATTCAGAGAGGATTACAGGTCAAAAATTGAAGAGACTAAGGTCAGATGGAGGGGGAGAGTATTTTTCAAATGAGTTCAATGATTATTTGTGGAATGCAGGTATAAAGAGAGAAGTTACTTGCAGGTACTCTCCTCAACAAAATGGGGTAGCAGAAAGAAGAAATAGGACTCTTGTTGAGTTTGCAAGGTCCATGATGAAAGAGAAGAATTGCCCAAATTATTTGTGGGCTGAGGCTGTTAATACAGCTACATATTTGGTTAATAGATTGCCTTGTAAAGCTTTGCAGGGTATGACACCATATGAAGCTTGGTGGGGTAAGAAACCTACCTTGGATCATTGCAGAATATTTGGATGCTTGGCATATGCATATGTGCCATCTCAATTGAGGCATAAGTTGGAGCCTAAGGCAGATAAGTATGTATTCATTGGCTATGATGATAAGCAAATGGGATACAGGTTGTGGAGTCCATCCACAAAGCAATTTATTGTATCCAAGGATGTTACATTTGATGAGCAAGGTACTTGGTATGCAGGTAAATATAATGTACATGCAGATGATGAAGAAGTAGTGGAACAAAGAAAAGGTAAAGCAAAGGTTCAATTACTTGATGAAAGTGAGAGTAATGAAGTGCAGATTGAAGTTGAAGAGAGGCCAAGGTTTGATCCAGAATGTGATGAACCAGAGACCTCAAGAAGTGCAGAAGTTAGGAGATCATCTAGGCACAAATGGCAACCTACAAGGTATAGCTATGACACTTCATTCTTGACTACTAAAGATTATGCTTATTTGGTAAAAGCAGATGAAGACCCTTCTACATATGAAGAAGCCAAAGGGAAGAAGAATTGGGAAGATGCTATGCAAGAGGAGTATGATGCATTGATAGAGAATCAAACATGGGATTTGGTTCCTAAACCTAATAGTCAGAAGATCATTGGATGTAAGTGGGTTTACAAGACTAAAAGATTTGCAGATGGAAGTGTGTCTAGGTACAAAGCTAGACTTGTTGTGAAAGGGTATGCACAGACATATGGAGTGGATTATGATGAGACCTATAGTCCTGTGGCAAAGATGACAACCATCAGGATACTCATTGCAATTGCTGCTTGTAAAGGTTGGAAGTTGTCTCAATTAGATGTTAAAAATGCTTTCTTGAATGGTTACATTTCAGATGAAGTCTACATGGAGCAACCAGATGGGTTCAAAGATCAAGTGAGTCCAAATTATGTATGTAAGCTCAAGAGAGCTTTGTATGGGTTGAAGCAAGCCCCAAGGGCTTGGAATTATAGGCTTGTAAAATTCTTGAATGATCTTGGTTTTCAAGCATCAAAGGCAGATAGTAGCTTGCTAGTCAAAGCAAGTGAAAATGGATTCATTTATGTGTGTATTTATGTTAATGACATAATACTTACAGGAACAGATGATAAGGGGATACAAATGATCAAAAAGCAGATGGAGAAAGAGTTCAAAATCAGTGATTTGGGGAACCTATCATTCTTCTTGGGAATGGAGATCTCTTATACTCAACATGGAGTATATGTGACCCAAGAAAGGTATCTTAAAAATTTGCTAACCAAATTTAAAATGGAAGATTGCAGGGTTGCACCTACACCTTTGGAAGTGAACCATAAATTGTCTAGGTTTGGAGGAGAAGAGTTCAGAGATATGAAACTCTATCAAAGTTTGGTTGGTAGCTTGATTTATGCTACATTGACAAGG
This sequence comes from Ceratopteris richardii, assembly GCA_020310875.1. Taxonomy (NCBI): domain Eukaryota; kingdom Viridiplantae; phylum Streptophyta; class Polypodiopsida; order Polypodiales; family Pteridaceae; genus Ceratopteris; species Ceratopteris richardii. The sequence goes on from CM035414.1 coordinate 134,116,389, forward strand.
CCTGACTTGTCATATGCAGTTGGTGTGCTTTCACAATTCATGCATTGTCCTAGAAAGGAACATTGGATTGCAGGACAAAGAGTACTTAGGTACATCAAGGGTACACTCAAAGAAGGGTTGTACTATGGGTTTACTTCAGATACAAGAATCAAGATATATAGTGATGCAGATTGGGCAGGTAATGTGGATGATAGAAGATCAACACATGGATACTTGTGCTATGTAGGAGACAAATTGATTTCATGGTGTTCCAAGAAGCAACATACAGTTGCTTTGTCATCTACAGAAGCAGAATATAAAGGTATGGTGGAAGCTGCAAAAGAGGTAATATGGCTAAAGACACTTTTGAAAGTTTTTGATGTGATTCAGAGTACTCCTATTATTTGTGGAGACAATATGAGTTCATTATACTTGGCAGCTAATCCTGTATTTCATGCTAGAACTAAGCATATTGAAATACAGTATCATTTTCTGAGAGAGAAGGTCATTGAGAAAGAGATTGAAGTCATACACACTCCCACAAAAGATCAAGTTGCAGATATGATGACTAAAAGTCTAGATGGACCAAAACTACAAAGATTCAAGGATATGGCTGGAGTAAAGAAGATAGAGAAGAACCTCAATTAATGATTGAGGGGGAGCTGTTGGTGCATGACAATCATCAATTGAAGGATTATGGAGAAATGAAGTCAAGGAGTCAAGAAGGAAACAAAGTCAGATGGTTGAAGGAAGGACATTTTCAGAAAACTCAAAGATATGTACACATATGTACATTAGCTGACTTATACTCTTGTTTAAGTCATACACTTGTATATATTCATCTATAAATATGTTTAAAAATGTCGGGCAAGTAGAGCAGAAGAGATTTGAGAATAGGAAGAGAGAAATTAGTGTCATTAGACACATGAAGAGTGAGTGAATTGTCCATCCTCACTTAGATGTAAGTTTTCTGAGAAATCGAGAATTTTTGCGCCCGATATTTTGCTGTCTGCTCTTTCTGTGCTTAATCTTTTGAGAAATCCTTTTGCACGTATCTAAGTCCATAGCTAATCTATCTATGGCTAGAATTTGAGAGGTTAATTGTAATCAGGATGTGAGAATTTTGATTAGGAACATTCATATGTAAGAATGTTCTAACAGTCGAGAAATCTGGCGCACATTTCATCTTCAATGAAATGATCATTGCTCAGTCTACAGTGTAAAGTTTTACACAAGTGAGGGCTCAAAATCTAAGTTGGAAGGTAAGCCATCTATGGCTAGAAGATCTTGATCAAACGGGTTCAGAGTTGGGAGAACCAGTGCTAAGAAGTTGCAGGTGTCAAAGTCGCCATTGCAGAGAAGCACTTTCAGACATAGGTAAAGTGTTTCACACATTTCTCAGTGTGTACTTAATCTTTTTGAGAGATTTAACTTGGCAAAGTTGCGCAAACTTAAGGCGAAGTGTTGTGCAAAGTTTTATCAAAAACTTTACAGGATTGATTAGTCAATGAGTGACTAATCTGCAGCAGACTTTTCTGAGAAGTTGATTTTTCAGAACTTTCAATTTTTCTGATAATTTGGTGAAGATTCTCTAAATTAGGTGGAGTCTAAAGTTGATCTTGATATAGAGGTGATCTAAATTCAAGGTTAACTTGTTCTTTTGGAGATTAACACTCTCCATCACCTCAAACATCTTAGGTGCATTTCTTCTTACCTCTATTTTGATGGCTTTATCTAAGTCCCTTATAAACCCCCTTGTTTTATGGAAGTCATCCAATCCCTTAAGTTTCAAAATGATCTCCCTATAGTGGGATATGTAGACGGTCAAAGGCCTACCTCTCTAAGTGATCCTATCCCACTCATCCCAGCACTTATCTTCCTCATTCTCAGGAAGAAACTCTTTCAAGAAAAGAGTGTCAAACTGAGCCTAGTCAGTAGAGATAGAATTTGCCTCCTTAAGACTCATCCACCATTTATAAGCACATAGGCCAAGCGAGAGACTCGCCTCTAGCATACGACACTCAAGTGGGGTGCCCTTTAGTTGATGCAAGTCATTCCTTTTTTGCAAAAAAGTGTGGATTGCATCCTTGTTTCTGTCACGGTCATCCCCCATAAAGGTAGATGGCTTCAAGTCTTTCAAGAGGGGAGCTTCCCTAGAACCCTCTCCTAAGCTTACTAGGAAAAGAAGTATCTTTCCTAGCCGTGTCTATAGGAAGAGTAGGCATTTCTCTTTCCTTCCTAGCTAGGAAAGAGATGACATGTGTCTCAAGTGGGATCATCTGAGACTTAAGTTGTTCAATGAGCTCTATGAATTGTTTGTGAGTAACAAAGTCATCATAGAGTTCCACATAAGAATACTCTTCTTCTTGTGTCTCTTTTCCCTCTACCATTTGCTCAACGTCTTGCTCAAGTTCTAGCTCTTCCATCCTATGGTCAGGGTCCTCTAGTTGTTCTTTAGCTGGAGAAGTGTGGTTTAAGATTTGTTTACCTTTGGAATCCATATTTAACTCCCCCCGTTTACTAATTAGAGTATGTAAAAGGAGTGGAAGTAAACTTTAATATGCAAGAAGAAGAGAAAAAGTACTAGAGCACTTCCTTGATACAAAATGAAACTCCCAAACCAAAATCAAAGCAATCTTTGAAGTGTGAAGGTGTTGATTTACAATCCTTGCTAGGCCCAAATGAAAATTCAAAATGTCCGCTTAGCCCAAGGATGTTCGTCACCAAATACCTGCAAAAACAATGCCAAAAACATATAACAATAGGCCCAAATGAGCAAACTGAGTCAAATTGAAGAACTTTTTATTTTCAACAGTCCTTGCCAATCAAAAGTAGATAGTGCAACACCTATACTTCAAAGATATGAAGCTACTCTAAGTGGAAAAAGTCAATTTGAGCATCAAATGATGAAAAACTAGGCCTAGGAGTGGCTGTCTAGTTTTCGTTGAAGTGTTGTAGAGGGATTTTGATTGGGAAAAACTTCATCGAATGACACATACCCCATATCCACAGACCAATATACATGTATATCCTCTTGCTTATCTTTAACTTTGCTCACAAGATGGAGTTTTAGACCCTAAATTTGAGAGAAAAAGCTTAAAGTTTCGATTTTTTTAACCTTCTCCACAATGCATCACCAAACAGGCTCATAATAGTCAAAGAGGATTGGGATTTATCCCATATGTCATGTAGAAGGTGCCATTTGCAGGTATAAAGGAGGGGCTAGTTCCTTCCTTCTCTCACCCAAGAGGAGGGGAAGAGGAGAGGAGAGGCTCTCCCTCTCTCCTTGTGAGCGATGGTGCCTTGCAACATCAGTGCATGCGGTGGCTCCGTCTCAATCTATCTGAATCTCCTTCGGGGATTTCACATGCTCTGATACCAACTGTTGATCTCTCCGACGATACCCCTATTTTTGGAGTTTTGTTGCACACAAATCGAGGACAAAGAAGATAATGTCGCCAATTACAAATGTGGAATGAACATAGAGATCAATGATTGATTATTCCTCCTAGCCACATGTGCTTCTAAGTATTCCCTCTCTCTTACTCTAGTTTTGATGGAGATGATTAATCTCCAAAAGACAAGCTACACTTGAGTTTAGAACACCACAATGTCAAGTATAGCTTAAAACTTTTACTAATTTTGAAATATTTTACGAAAATATGAACACGACTTCTCTATGAAAACTAGCTTCACTCAGAAAAGTCTACCTCACAAAATTCACTCATTGACTCATGAAATGATTAAATTTTTCTATGAGAATTTGAAACAAGACTCTCCTAGTATTTGTGCAACTACTGCAAGTTAAAGTTCTCCAAAAGAGCTTACAAATCTTTATATTTACTCCAATAAGTAAACCTGTGTCTGAAATAAGCACTTTCTATAGGCGACTTTTACATATGCAACTTTAAATAGTTGGTTCTCATATGTGGCCACTTCCAGTTGTGAGACTCAGTATAGGGCAGCTTTCAGAGTGATTGTTGAGTGTGTGTGGCTCAGACGCCTTATGGCTGGTTTGGGTGTTGGTCAGTCTTCTGCCACCACCATCTTCACTGATAGTCAGAGTGCATTAGCAGTTGCGAAGAACCCTGTGTTCCATGCTCGCACTAATCACATTGAGGTGCATTATCATTATGCCAGGGAGAGGTTCTCAGCTAGGGAGATCAGCTTGGCATATGTGCCCGCAAGAGAACATTGCAGACCTTTTTATGAAGGCTCTACCTAGGGAGAAGTTTGAAGCTTTCCGCAAAGCTTTGGGTTTACTTCCTTTTGTGGATTGATTCCACATAGCTTGGCACTTCCTTATACATGAGTACCAGCTCCTTGTTCATCCCATCACTCCTAGGGGGGATTTTTTGATATATTTAGGTAGTGATGTGTGTGAACACTCTAGGACCACCATGGCACTTTTTTCCCTCTTTAGGAGGTTTTTTCCCTCGGCTTGTATATATGCCGATAGCCCTAACATGTTACTTATCTTTGTACATTCTAGTGGTAATACATTCAATTTTGTGTGTTGTGTTCCAAGATTCTTCTTCTTCCTTGTGTTGTTCGCGTGCTTTCACAGACATCTAACTCCAAAAATAGCAACAATAGTATATCCATATGCAAAAGATGTATATGTGAATATGGGAGATCAAACATCCAATAACCTATGTTTGCTCCCATATTCATCTGTTCATTTCAATAATAGATTTAGTGTATGAGCTACGCATGGAACCCAAGTAATGCCTTCATACTTGTTTTGTATTGCAATTCTATCACTTCAAAAATTCGATGCATTACCAATCACTATCACAGTCATATTCTTCAAACCACCCATATGAGATATAGCATGTTCATATATCTTTACAACAAACGCTAACTTTTCTCCTCAAAATAAGTATCAACCCCAAAATATGCTTCCCGTAGGACATATAACCATGAAATTAATTAATGGATTCTCCTTACAACTTATCCATCCATCTAGTGCTATTATGCATCCATACATGGGTACAAAATCAAGCACTATTTGTTTTAAAATAGCATTAGTACTTTTCTTCACTTTATCTACATACTCTGTTCACATTTTATTGTAATCTAGCATTGTGAATCCTTTTTGTGGAGTTGACATCAAAGCATCGTTGAAAATGGGATTACGAATAACATTGAAAGGAATCCCACCTACTAAAAATGCTTGAGTCTGTTTGAGATGAAGCTCAAGACAATCTTGCTTTTCAAAGGCTATAGGTATTGTGTTCCATGATTTAGTACAAATAAAGCATGGTGGGTGTAACATGGGATATTCTTATTCTTGAGAAAGAGGTGTGAACCACCTCTTAGATATATTGAGAAAGGTATTCACATGAGTGCCAAGTGGTACTCATGTGAGAGGCTATGTGTAATTACCTTCTATGGGTAACTATGTTGGAGCAAGACAATCAACAATTGATGATTATATGAAGCTTAGGAGTGAACACTTGAAGAAAATATTGAAGCCTAAGAGCATGAAGATGAGTATTATCCATCATATGTAAGATGAGTTGAATAGAAGTTTTCTGAGAATTGCAGGTCAATCTTTTTTCCATTTCTCCTTTTGTGTTTGATCATTTCAGGAATCCTTTTGTAGATGTATAAGTCCATAGGTAATGCATCTATCAAGATTTGAGAGTCTAATTGTAATTAGGCTGAGAGAATTATGAATAGGAACATTTCTATGTGAAGAAGTGATAAGTGTCTTCTAAAACAGCTGCAATCCTGATCATAGAATTGATCATATCTCAGTGCATAGTGTAAAGTTTTACACAAATCAGGAGTCAAAATCTAAGTTGGAAGGTAAGCCATCTATTTCTAAAAGCATTTTATCAAACGGGTTATATTTTGTGAGAACCAACTATTTAAAGTTGCATATGTAAAAGTCGCATGTAGAAAGTGCTTGTTTTAGACACATGTTTACTTATTGTAGTAAATCTAAAGTTTTGTAAGCTCTTTTGGAGAACTTTAACTTGGACTAGTTGCGCAAATACTAGAAGAGTGTTGTATCAAATTTTCATAGAAAACTTTAATCATTTCATCAGTCAATGAGTGAATTTTGTGAGGCAAAAATTTCTGAGTGAAGCTAATTTTCATAGAGAAGCTGAGTGTTCATATTTTGGTAAAAGATTTCAAAATTGGTGAAATTTTTGAGCTATACTTGACATAGAGTTGTTCTAAACTCAAGTGTATCTTGTCTTTTGGAGATTAATCATCTCCATTATTGGTAGTAGACCATATTTGATCAAAGTTGAAGCAAAGGGAGGCCTCGACTGCTGCATATATACAAAATTCAACATTTGAAAACTCAAAAGGACAAAGTGTGAAGGAAAAACTAAAGGGAGACACACAAGAGCAATCAAAAGGATTAGAAGGAGTAAATTTCGAAGCTAAGGTACATTCATTCCTCATAAGGTTGAAGATTTGATAGTATAGGTGACCTATCATATGAAGTTGGAGTTTTATCTCAATTCATGCATTGTCCTAGAAAGGACCATTGGATTGCAGATCAAAGGGTGCTTAGGTATATCAAGGGCACACTTAAAGAAGGTTTGCATTATGGGTTTACTTCAGATACAAGGATCAAGATATATACTGATGCAGATTGGGTAGGTAATTCTAATGATAGAAGATCAACACATGGGTATTTGTGTTATGTGGGAGATAAGTTAATTTCATGGTGTTCTAAGAAGCAACATACAGTTGCTTTATCATCTACATAAGCAGAGTACAAAGGTATCGTAGAAGCTGCAAAGGAAGTTATATGGCTAAAAACTCTTATGAAGAGTTTTAATATCATTCAAAATACTCCTATCATTTGTGGAGACAACATGAGTTCTTTGTATTTGGCAGCTAACCCTATGTTTCATGCCAGGACCAAACATATTGAGATTAAATATCATTTTTTGAGAGAGAAGGTTGTTGATAAAGAAATAGAAATCATGCATACTCCTACAAAGGATCAACTTGCAGATATGTTGAAAAAAGTTTGGATGGACCCAAGTTGCAGAGATTTAAAGATATGGTAGGGATAAAGAAAATGCAGGTAATCACAATTGATGATTGAGGGGGAGTTGTTGGAGCAAGACAATCAACAATTGATGATTATATGAAGCTTATGAGTGAAGACTCGAATAAAAAATTGAAGCCTAAGAGCATGAAGTGAAGTAGAGGTTCAGAAAGAGATGGTCTATATACACATGTATATTAGCTTTGTAAATACTTCACAAATACTTGAAGTAATGATGAATCCACACTCATATGTATATATACACTTGTATATAGTCATGATATATATGAAAGATGCTGCAATAATGTGTTAAAGATACCATCAACGTGCATAAATTGAATGCCCAAAAAAAGATGCAAATGCCCCAAATCAGACATCTCAAATGAGGCATGTAAATTACCCTTGAAATCAGCAATATGCTTCTCATGAGGACCAGTGAGCAACATGTCATCAACATACACCACGATGATCAAAAGCACATAATTAGCATGCTTAAAATATAAGGTATTTTCAGTTGGACTATTTTCAAAACCATGTGCAATTAGATAGGCATGTATCTTTTCATAACAAGCACGTGGTGCTTGCTTTAAACCATATAATGCCTTCTTTAACCTCCACACCTTGTTTTCATGCCCTTTCTGCACAAAGCCACGACGCTAAAAAACATACACTTCTAATGCAAGTCACCATTCAAAAATGCAGTTTTAATGTCCAACTGATGTACATTCCAACCATGATGGGCTTCAAGTACACAGATTCTACGAACAGTAGTCATATGACATGTAGGTGCAAAGGTCTCATCAAAATCAATGCCTCTTTCTTGCGCATAATCCTTTGCAACAAGCCTAGCCAACAGTAGTCATACGACATGTAGGTGCAAAGGTATCATCAAAATCAATGCCTCTTTCTTGCACATAATCCTTTGCAACAAGCCTAGCCTTATACGTGTCAACTGTTCCATCACGCTTACGCTTCAGCTTGTAAACCAACTTAGAGCCAATGGCCTTCTTGCTAGGAGACAAGTCACATAAAGACCAGGTACCATTTTTCATGATAACATCATATTCAGATTGCATTGCATCCATCCAATGTTTAGAATTTTGTGCTTCATCAAACAAAACAGGTTCAGTCTCATCATAGAGACTAGAAGCAGCGATAGCATAGCAATCTGATGCAAAAGAGGCTCTATGAGAGCCAGAATGAGTACGATATGACAGAGGTGCATCTAATTTGTTGTCACACAAAGTCTACACTAGCCATTTTGGCATAGTTTTTACCTCCTCAATATCATCTCTCTCATCAAGTGCATCATGCAAATCTACATAAAGAGTGGAATGATCTGCATCATCAACTTGAAACTTGCAATGGCTGAGAAGTTGCCCCATTAGGACCAGCACTAGACTGTCCACCTATATAAAGAGGCAGCAAAGTATCATACGTGTCTTTGGAGCTAACAAATGTCTCCTTCGTACATGAAAGTAAAGGTTTAATAGAATCTTCCACAAAAACAACATCATGACTAACCAAAATGCATTAAGTCTATGGATGATACAGACGATAGCCTTTGCTTTCAGAACTATACCCAACAAAAATACATTTTACTGCTTTATCATCCAATTTCCTGTAATGTTGTTCAGGCACTAATGCATATGCCAAATTACCAAAAATAGGCAGATGAGTAAAAGATGGCTTGCAACCATGCCAAGCCTCATATGGAGTGATAGATTGCAGCGCTTTAGTGGGACACATGTTAAGTACATATGCTGCACACATGACAACCTCAAGCCAGAAACTATGTGGTAAAGCCTGACTCTTGACCATACACCTTGCCATCTCCGTGAGTGACTTGCTCTTCTGTTCAACAACTCCATTTTGTTGAGGTGTATATGGCACTGTAAAATGATTTTTTATCCCATGTTCAACCAGAAATGCATTAAAGTCAAAAAACATATATTCCCCCCCTCGATTAGAACAGAGGGTGCCCATTTTACTTTTTGACAGATTATCAGCCAAAACCAAAAACTGTTTAAGCACATAAACACTTCAGACTTTTCTTTGAGTGGATATACCCATGCATGCCTAGAAAAATCATCAATGAAAGTCATGAAGTAAAGATAGTTTTCAAAAGAAGGTGTCTACATAGGATCACACACATCACTATGTACAAGCTGCAATTTTTTAGTAGCCCGAACTAAACCATCTTTTGGAAAGGAGGAATGCTGCATTTTTCCCAAAATACAACCTTCACAGACATGTTTTCGGGGTGCCTCAAGTTTGGGCAAAGAGGACACCATTTCAGATTTCTGTAGGCAACAAACTAGAAAAATTCAGATGACTAAAGCGTGCATGCCAAAGCTTTGCATCTGATATAGCCTGAGAATCATGTACTGCACATGTTGAATCATTCACAGATTTTTCATAATCTATGAGCGTATATAGCCCACGAGATAAAATGCCATGAGCAATAATCACATCGCCATTTGACAGATCATGAACTGTACACCTACCATCAACAAATTTCACAACCAAGGCAATCTTGGCTAAAGCTGAAACTGTAACATATTCTTCTTGATCCCTAGCACAAATAAAGCATCTGACAAAGTGAAAGAACTACCATCAATAGTAGTCAGAATGATCTTACCAACTCCCATAATAGGATCAGAGGAGTTATTTGTGCATGTAACAGTATTCCTTGTAGGGGCAGGCTCGAGTGAAGAGAAGAAACTGTGCTGCGAGGTAATATGTTTGGTCACCCCACTATCAAAGTACCAAACATCTGAGTCTACTGCAGACATGCATTGCTCATGAAAAGATGGGTCGAAACTGCAAACAGTAGTAAACGCCCATTCTTCATCCTGCTCAAGATTAGGAGACTCTGTTTTCTGTTTAGCGACCTCTACAACAACCATTTTGGCCTCTTTCTTCTTTGCCTCTTTAGCAGCCAATTTTGGACAGCTCTTAATGACATGATCATTTGCTTTACAGTATTTGCAAAACAATTTTTGCTTCTTTGTTGTCTTCTCATCTTTGTCTTCCTTCTTTGGTAGAATTAGCAGATTTCTGCTTACTAGTAGAAGAACTCCATTTTCCTTTACCCTTCTGACTATCTAGGAAAGCTTGATTTGCAACATGCATAATAGACCTATTCTGCCTAGACTGATCTTCCTGCAACATAACAAAAACGAGCTCTTCAAATGTTAAGGCATTTGGATTGTCTTTCATCATCAAACGAAGAGTAGAAGCAAAACTCTGATATGAGTCAAGAAGACCATTCAAAATAGTATGCACAAGTGAACTATCAGGTAGGACTTCATAAGCAGAAATCAATTGTTCCTTCAAATCCTTGATTTTTGTAAGAAAACTGTCCATAGAATCACCTTCATTCATGTGCTCACTCTCCAACTATTTCTGGAGGTAAGCAATACAAGCCTCTTTCTTAGCCTGGTACAATGTGGTAAGTGATGTCCCAAGCATCCTTAGCTGTTCTGCAAGAGAGAATGTGAGGAATAATGGCATGTTTGATAGACAAAGCTATTAATGCATGTGCTTGAGCATCTCTGCCATCCCAACAAATTTGCTCTAGAGTAGGTGCAACAGAAACAGTAGCACGAACATGAATCTGTAGAATATCACTATCTTCGACACTATCTGCATCAACTTCACTACCTGTATTTGCAGTACCCGTATTCTGTTGATATATTTAGGTAGTGATGTTTTATCTTTGTACATTCTCTAGTAATACATTCAATATTAAGTGTTGTGCTCCAAGCTTCTTCTTCTTCCTTGTGCTATTCGCATGCTTCCACAGACGTCTAACTCCAACAATTGGTATCAGGGCATGTCACTGCTTCATCTAGGGCGTCATCGACACCTCTTTGATTGCAGTCTCAGAATCGCATGAATTTTGGTGAGCTCGTTTTGGCCTCCGAACAAACTATCGCAGCGCTTGTGCATGCTATTTTGTCTTTTTGTGCCAAAGGTATATACCACTTTGGGTTCGCCAGTATAAGCATCTCGAAGTCTGCTACATGTCTAGCAAAATTTGTCTAGACAGTTCTGTTCAACTTTTTGAAATACAGTCAATTTTTTGCATCAAGGTATTTTAGTCACCGACCATGGCTGAAAGTAGTGATGTATTCCGTATGTTGGTTGTTGGGATAAGTTGGATGGTACCAACTACCAGTTATGGGCTTATATGATGCGACATGTATTGGTTGCAAAAGGACTGTGGAACATTGTGCAGGGTGTTGAAAAACGTCCTATCACACCTACAACTATTACAACTGTAGGTACTGAAGCTGATGCAGAAGGTGTTGAAGATGATGATATTTTGCATATTCTTGTTCGTGCTACGGTTTCTGCTGCACCTACCATAGAACAAATTTGTTGGGATGGCAGAGATGCCCATGCACATGCATTGATAGCTTTGTCTATCAAACGTGCCATTATTCCTCACATTCACTCTTGTAGAACAGCTAAGGATGCTTGGGATACACTTACCACATTGTACCAAGCTAGGAATGAGGCTCGTGTTGTTTACCTCCGAAAACAGTTGGAGAGTGAGCACATGAATGAAGGTGATTCTATGGACAGTTTTCTAACAAAGATCAAAGACTTGAAGGAACAATTGATTTCTGTTGATGAGGTTATACCAGATATCTCACTTGTGCAGAACGTTCTAAAAGGTCTTCCTAATTCATATCAGAGTTTTGCTTCTACTCTTCGGTTGATGATGAAAGGCAATCCAAATGCCTTGTCTTTTGAGGAGTTAGTCTCTGTTTTATTGCAGGAGGATTAGTCTAGGCAGAACAGGTCCATTATGCATGTTGCAGATTAAGCTTTCCTGGCTAGTCAGAAGGGCAAAGGAAAATGGAGCTCTTCAATTAGTAAGCAGAAATCTGCTAATTCTGCACAATTGAAGAGGGAAGACAAAGATGAAAAGAAATCAGAAAAGCAGAAATTGTTTTGCAAGTATTGTAAAGGAAATGATCATATCATAAAGAACTGTCCAAAACTGGCTGCTAAAGAGGCAAAGAGAAAAGAGACTTGAATGGTTGTTGCAGAGGCCTCTACACCAAAAACAAAGTCTGCTAATCTTGTGCAGGAAGAAGAATGGGCCTTTACTATTGTTTGTAGTTTTGACCCATCTTCTCATGAGTAGTGCATGTCTGCAGTAGACTCAGGTGTTTGGTACTTTGACAGTGGGGCAACCAAACATATTACCTTGTAGCGAAGTTTCTTCTCTTCACTCGAGCCTGCCCCTACAGGGAATACTATTACATGCGCCAACAAATATCATTTTGATTACTATTGATGGTAGTTCTTTCACTTTGTCAGATGCTTTATTTATGCCAGGGATCAAGAAGAACCTGTTATCAGTTTTTGCATTAGCCAAGATTGGCTTGGTTGTGAAATTTTTTGATGACAAGTGTACAGTTCATGATCTATCAAATGGCGATGTGATTATTGCTTCTTGAATTTTATGTCGTGGGCTGTATAAGATCATAGACTATGAAAGATTTGTAAATGATTCGACATGTGCAGTACATGATTCTCAGGCTATGTCAAATGCAAAGTTTTGGCATGCATGCTTTGGTCATCTGAATTTTGCTAGATTGCTACGCCTGCACAAATATGAAATGGTATCCTCTTTGCCCAAACTTGAGGCACCTGGAAAACATGTTTGTGAAGGCTGTATTTTGGGAAAAATGAAGCATTCGTACTTTCCAAAAGATGGTTCAGTTCGAGCTACTAAAAAATTGAAGCTTGTACATAGTGATGTCTGTGGTCCTATGCAGACACCTTCTTTTGGGAATTATCTTTACTTCGTGACTTTCATCGATGATTTTTCCAGGCATGCATGTGTATATCCATTGAAGGCAAAGTCCGAAGTGTTCATGTGCTTCAAACAATTTTTGGTTTTGGCTGAAAATCTGTGAGCATGTAAAATAGGCACCCTCCGTTTTGATCGAGGGGGGAATATATGTCTTCTAATTTTAGTGCATTTCTGGCTGAATGTGGGATAAAACACTAGTGTATAGTGCCGTATACACCTCAACAGAAAGGAGTTGCTGACGAAAGAACAGGTCACTCATGGAGATGGCGAGGTGTATGGTCAAGAGTCAGGCTTTACCACATAGTTTCTGGCTTGAGGCTATCATGTGTGCAGCATATATACTTAACAAGTGTCCCTTTTTTGGTTGTTTGGCATATGCATTAGTGGCTAAACAACATCGCAAAAAATTGGATGATAAAGCAATAAAATGTATTTTTGTTGGGTACAGTTCTAAAAGTAGAGGCTATTGTTTGTATCATCCATAAACTGAATGCATTCTGGTTAGCCATGATGTTGTCTTTGTGAAAGATGCTATTCAGCCATTGCTTTCATGTACTAAGGAGACATCTATTAGCTCCAAAGACATGTATGATACTTTGCTGCCTCTTTTTACAGGTGGACAATCTAGTGATGGTCCTAATGAGGCAACTTCTTAGCCTCTGCAAGTTTCATGTGATGATGCAGATCATTCTATTTCTGATGCAGATTTACATGATGCACTTATTGATGAGAAAGCTGATATTGAGCAGGCAAGAACTATGCCAAAATGGCTGGTGCAGACCTTGCGTGACAGCAAATTAGATGCACCTCTGTCATATCGTACTCGATGAGGCTCTCATAGTGCCTCTTTTGCATCAGATTGCTATGCAATGGCTGCATCTAGTCTCTGTGATGAGACTGAGCGTGTTTTGTTTGATGAAGCACAAAATTCAAAAAATTGGATGGCTACTATGCAATCTGAATATGATGCAATAATGAAGAATGGTACTTGGTCTTTATGTGACTTCCCTCCTAGCAAGAAGGCCATTGGCACTAAGTGGGTATACAAGCTGAAGTGTAAACCTGATGGTACAATTGACAGGTATAAGGCTAGGCTTGTTGTTAAGGGTTATGTGCAAGAAAGAGGCAATGATTTTGATGAAACCTTTGCTCCTACTTGCCGAATGGTTACTGTTCATAGCATCTGTGCACTTGCAGCTCATCATGGTTGGAATGTACATCAGTTGGACATTAAAACTGCATTTCTGAATTGTGATTTGCATGAAGAAGTGTATGTTTTTCAACCCCGTGGCTTTGAGCAGAAAGGGCATGAAAACCAGGTGTTCAGGTTAAAGAAGGCATTATATGGTTTAAAGCAAACACCATGTGCTTGGTATTAGAAGATACATGCCTATCTGATTGCACATCGTTTTGAGAACAATTGAGTTAAAAGGACCTTATATGTTAAGCATGCTAATGATGTACTTCTGATCATTGTGGTTTATGTCGATGACATGCTGCTCACTGGTCCTTATGAGATGCATATTGTTGATTTTAAGGCTGATTTGCATGCCTCATTTGAGATATCTGATTTGGGGCATTTGCATCATTATTTGGGCATTCAGTTTATGCAAGTTGATGGTGGATTGGCTTTGTGTCAAAGGAAATATATTGACACATTATTGCAGCATTTTGGCCTTGAAGACTATAAGCCTATTGCCACTCCTATGGATACAGGTTTACAATTGAGTCTTCATGATGCTGGAGATGCATTTGATGCTGTCCTCTAGCAACATGCTATTGGATGCTTGATTTACTTATGCATTACTTGGCCAAATATTCAGTTTGTTGTCTCACAGATGAGCAGGTTTATGCATTGCGTGGATGTCAAGCATTGGTAGGCGATTAAGCGCATCTTTCGCTACTTGAGTGGTACTCGACTACTTGGGTTGTTTTATCCCAAGGGGGGATACCTACTGCTAGATTTGCATGCTTTTTCTGACTCAGGCTGGGCTAGTTGCTATGAAGAAGTGTATGCTTTTCAGCCCTGTGGCTTTGTGCAGAAAGGCCATGAAAACCATGGTGTGCACGTTTAAGAAGGCATTATATGGTTTAAAGCAAGCACCATGTGCTTGGTATGAAAAGATACATGCCTATCTCATTGCACATGGTTTTGTGAACAGTCCAACTAAAAGCGCCTTATATGTTAAGCATGCTAATGATGTACTTCTCATCATTGTGGTATATGTTGATGACATGCTGCTCACTGGTCCTCATGACATGCTTATTTCTGATTTTAAGGCAAATTTGCATGTCTCATTTGAGATGTCTTATTTGGGGCATTTGCATCACTATTTGGGCATTCAGTTTATGCAAGTTGATGGTGGAATGGCTTTGTGTCAACCGAAATATATTGACACATTATTGCAATATTTTGGCCTTGAAGATTGTAAGCCTATTGCCACTCCTATGGAGACATGTTTACCATTGAGTCTTCATGATGCTGGAGATGGATTTGATGCTGTTCTCTATTAGCAAGCTGTTGGATGCTTGATTTACTTATGCATTTATTGGGCCACATATTCACTTTGTTGTCTCACAGATGAGCAAGTTTATGCATTGCCCGTGTGTCAAGCATTTATAGGCGGTTAAGCGCATCTTTCGCTACTTGAGTGGTTTTTGACTACTTGGATTGTTTTATCCCATGGGGGGGATCACTACCGCAAGATTTGCATGCTTTTTCTGACAGTGATTGGGTTGCTTGCTATGCACTCGTGTGTCCACCACTAGCTTTTGCTTCATGCTTGGTAGCTCATGTATATCTTGGTTGAGCAAGAAGCAGCCTATTGTGGCCACTTCTAGTTGTGAGGCTGAGTATAGGGCAGCTTTCAGAGCGATTGTTGAGTGTGTGTGGCTCAGACACCTTATGGTTGATTTGGGTATTCCTCAGCCTTCTGCCACCACCATCATCACTGACAGTCAGAGTGCATTGGCAGTTGCAAGGAACCCTATGTTCCATGCTCGCACTAAGCACATTGAGGTGCATTATCATTATGTCAGAGAGAGGTTCTCTACTCGAGAGATTAGCTTGGCATATGTGCCCCCCCAAGAGAACATTGAAGAAACAATGCAACCTTCACATGCATGCATTTCAATGGAATCAATTGTTGGTGAACCAATAACGATGGCCTTCTTTTGCAACTAAAGCAAACTATTGAAGTTCAAGTGACCAAAATCGGCATGCCAAAGCTCCATTTCAGCCATGGAAGAAGTATGAGCAACCAAGCAATTTGAGACAACCCTCTTATATGTATCCATGTGATACAAACCAATACATAATGTACCAGACATCACAATAATATCACCATTGTTAAACTCATGAACCATACACTTATCATCAACAAATCTATATGTATATGTATATGTATATGTATATATATATATATATATATATATATATATATATATATATATATATATATATATAAGTATGCATATGTATATGTATATGTACATTTATATGTATATGTATGTGTATGTGTATATGTATGTGTATGTGTATGTGTGTGTATGTGTATGTGTGTGTATGTGTATATGTATGTGTATATGTACGTGTATATGTACATGTACGTGTACATGTATATGTATGTGTATGTGTATATGTATGTTTATATGTATATGTATATGTATTGTATATATATATGTATATGTATATGTATATGTGTATGCATATGTATATGTGTATGTGTATGTGTATGTGCATGTGTATGTGTACATGTATGTGTATATGTATGTGTATATGTATATGTATATGTATATATGTATATGTATATGTATATGTATATGTATATGTATATGTATATGTATATGTATATGTATATGTATATGTATATGTATATGTATATGTATATGTATATGTATATGTATATGTATATGTATATGTATATGTATATGTATATGGATATGGATATGTATATGCATATACATATGTATATAGATATGCATATGGATATGGATATGTATATGGATATGTATATGTATATTTATATGTATATGTATATGTATATGTATATGTATATGTATATGTATATGTATATATGTATATGTATATGTATATGTATATGTATATGTATATGTATATGTATATGTATATGTATATGTATATGTATATGTATATTGTAGCTCAATGATGAGTAGAACCTCCTTTAATGTCAATCCGGGAAGATGTGAGGATGGTATGATGACCTCGAGCAAGTGAAGGCACAAGTGCGTGAGTGAGAAGCACACCAACATGCACACACATAGACACACACGTGCACACACGACCAGACAAAGAGAAAGACAATGGAGTTCTTTTAGATTACTTCAAAAATGCTCATACAAGTTCAAATCTATTACAAGCTAACCTAAAAAGTGAGCTCTCTAGCTCTATTTAATAGTTTTTCACTAGCTTTTGGCCCTGTCGAGACCTAGTGTCCGACCTAGTTAAAAATTAGGTTCTAGGGCCTAATTGGAGGCTCAAACAGAGTCTAACAATCATGAAAATTGGTACGATGATACTTCTAATACTCCTCAAGCTTGAGGACTCCTCGGCTTGCACAAAATGGAGTTTCAAAAAGGTAAAATGGTATGTACAATAATTTGTAGTGATGAGAATCACTGTTATGAAGATGTTGTTTTGGAAAAATTTGAATGGCCTACTTGCCAGATCTTCGGTGACTACTTAGTCTGCTTGTGCCTTCTCTCCGCTCTGGCTCCCTTCTTTGGCTTCCTTGTCTTGTGAGTCCTTCGGTGCCTTGACTGCTGCCAACACCCCCCCCTCTCTCGCGTCTGTCATCTCCGACAGACCCTTGTCTAGCTGAGCGTTGGACATAATATTGAACCACATCGGAAGCAAGGTGGTGTTCTTCTAATCGCAGCCCCCGTGCTAGGTCTGTTAACAATGCATCCCAATCCACTGGACCTGGGACGTCTGGATGGGGCACCCGCAATTGATATGAGTGGATGGTCCTTTCCACAGCGAATAGTTGGAGGAGATGTGAGGGCTTGGGTACAAATATTTCTGAGTGAATATTCCCAGAACCCTGTGATGAACATCTCCTCGAAGGTTTGCTTGAAAGTTCTTGAATGTCCTGAATGTGATCAACATTAATTCAAAGATTTTCAAGCACATTTGTGCCATCACATCAGGTGTGTTCCGTAGTCGAAGGCTCTAGTGACGGATTGTAGAAATCATATAAGCAACTGTGGGAGGTCCTTGTGGAGGTGCTAGATAGACATAATTTAACCACTTTGCACAGCCTTTGACGTTCTTGACAGCAATGGTGAACTCGGGCCACATGCGTCTTCGGAGGACTGGAACATAACAAGGGTTGTATTTGATAAACAGCGGTATGTTGTTCCAGGTACGAATCATTTCAGGGTAAGTTTCTAAAAGTCGTATCCGCCAGGTGGGTTGATGAATGGATCCTTTTTTAGCACTCTCCGGGATATCGTCAGGGCCGAATTGTGTGGCAAAGGTTGGAGCCTTGCCACATTGTTGTTTAATCTCTGCGTTATAATCTACCAAGAGTACACAATATGGCACATACTGATCATCGTTGGTGCCTATCCATCTTTGATGAGACATACTGTGGAAATATTCTGACTTTATGATAGTGTCTTCCAATTTAGCCATTGATTGGATTTGGACTGCCACTCGATCTTCATGGGTTTTAGCTGTCTTTTCGAGTGTCTGAAGCCATTCGGGTGCTTCGACTTCCAGGGTGTCCATTCCTTCCGAGGTTTGCTGACCTCCTGGCATCGGCATAGGAACATATGGTTCCTCATACGACTCATCCACCTCAATGGGTACCAATTCATCTGGCTCTGGTTCTACAACTGGAGAGGGATGTCTTTCATATTGCAGTAACTTCTTCTGCAATTCTGCCACCTGCTCTGTTAATGCCTTTACCTCCTCTGAAGTCGAGGTTGTCTCTATGACCTTGGGTTTTTCCTCCTATTCCCTGAGCTGGCGTCGTAGTGCATCCCGTTCCTTTTCCAAATCATCATGTGCTTCTAATAGATCGGCATAGCTTTCCAAGATTGTCTTCATTGTTTCTGAGGGGATTGATTTGAATTGTTCTGGGTCGATCTCGTGGGGAGAGCCTTCCATTGCAGCTTCCAGGTTTTCTTCGTTTTGCTTCTGCAGACGCTTGTTTTCTTCAAGGGCGGTAGCCATGTGTTTTCTGAGTAGAGTCAAATTACGCCGGACTCTTAGATTATCTGTTTGGTAGACTTCAAGTAAAGCTTCGAGTTGTTTGACACCTAGCAATTGTGATGGTTGGGGTGCCTCCAGGAGGGTTTGATGGGCCTGCTCGAGTGTGGTATAGCGTTGATTGAGGTCTGCATTTTCATCTTCTATAGTTGTAAGCCGTCTCTGTAGTTGTTGGTGATTCGTAGTCAGTTGACGATGACGGTCTTCGAGAGCCTGATACTCACTCTGAAGTTGATACACACACTGATGTAACGTCAAAAACATATTATTTACATTAAAGAATGCAGGGAAAGGGGAGGATGCAGGGGGAATGGGGAGGGGAAAGGGACTCATGAATGATGTGGAGTCAAGTGGTGAGGTGGGTGGAGGGGGTATGGGAGATTGAGGCTGCGTGGGGGGAGGGAGTGGTGCTGTGGCTGGTGATGTTTCCATGGTGTCGAACGTGTGTGTGACTGTGTAGATGACAACAGTGGGTGGGGTGGATGTGATGTTCGTGAATAGTGTTGTGAAAGTGGGCATGGTAACCCCTCCGAATTGGATGCCGGGAGAGAGAGGAATTCCCATGACATATGTGGTAATGGCAGAAATAGGGGTGGCAGTGCCATGTGGTGAGGTGAGTTGTGTAGTGAGAGGTGAGGTGTGTGGTGAGAGTGGTTCTGCTTGATGTTCTTCTGTTTGTGTGTTATCTCCTGGTTCTGATACATTGATGTGGATTTGCTTGCCGGATCGCATGGGGCAGGTAGGCACTCGTTTCTCAAAGCGATGAATATAAGCCATGGCTGCATGAACGGCTTCATCTAAGCCTACCGCATCTGCATGCACGTTCATTGATTCAATAAACATGTCATCCACACCTTCCTCGGCTAACATTTGGCTCATGAGCACCTTCCCTGTCTCGAGCGACAGTTTGTGTTGTTCTTGGACTCGCTTCATGGTTTCATACAATCTTTTTATTTGGGCCGAGTATGCTGGGGCACTTGCTAGTTCTGAAAGTTCGTCATATTCTTGATCATACTCCTCATTTGCTTCTTCTTCTTCTGTCTCTTCATCATCCTCTTCTACTTCTACTACTTCCGGTTGGGTAGGGGCTGAAGTTGTAGTAGTGGGTTGTGGTCCTTGGGTCTGCTTTGCTTCTGTCTCCAGGTTAGACTCATTGATCATGCGGGCAATTTCTTCATCTGTCAAATCGTAGGGTGTAACCTTGTGGGAACTCCAAGTCCGATGGAATCGGAGGGAACACTAGATTGGGTCCTTCTGCACTTGGTCTAGGTAGGCGAATGGTAAATGGTCGGACACGTCGCGTTTGTGGAGGGGTCACCTCTGGTGTGGTGGTGGCTCCCCTTGCTTGGGCACATGGTAATTGAACTCCCCCTCTCATCTTCTTTGATGGAGGACCCGCCGTTGATAGCCGTCTTTGGAATTCTTGGGCCCTGGACCATACTAGTGCTCTTTGAATGGGCACGTCGTACGCTAAGCACCTGTAAATTATTTTTGTCAGAGCACATCATCCATGAAGCACATTCTTCTGTTTCTTATTCCATCGTTGATGGGCTAGGTGGATTTGATCGATGATCGAGTGTGGCATATTGATGGTGAGATTCTCTATCTCTGCCAAGTACAAGCTGAACCAGATCTTTTTTGGTGGCATTGTGAAGCGTTCTTGGGCGGGGAAAGCGAAGTGCTGCATGATCGTTCGTAGGTGGAGAGCGATGGTTGGTGTCATTGCTACCATGTCCTTCAATTTGTTGAGATCCTTGTGCTTCATCCTGCTTGGAATCATTATTTCTTTCTCTGTGGGAATATGCATACCTTGCATGTTCAATGCTTCTCGTACTAGGTTGAGGGTCAGTTTGAATCTTTTGAGCTCGTGGCCTGGTTTCAATGAGGGTAGCACGAAGGTACTATCACCTCCTTTAGCCCTGCTAGGGATGATGGTACTGATAAAGTAGGAACAACGCAGGAAATCTGGCTTAGGTAAATGTGCCCTGAAATAGCCATCCAAGCCCGCTTTGGTCCATACTGATCGCATTACTTCTGCATTCTGATACTGCTCAAATTCGTGGGTAAAGAAATGATATCGTCCCCATTTGCCATTAAACTCAAGTTCTGCCTCCCAAAAGTAGGTGCCGTCTCCCAATGGCCCTGCGACATCACTGAACCAATGTGCATGTTTCCCCACTTGAGAAGTGTGCCCCTGAGGTGGGTCCTGAATAGGAAGCACATGCACAACTCTAAGTTCTTGAGGTCTCTCAGTGAGTTCTGGTTCCAGAAGGAGGGTTTCAATGTCCACTATCTGGGCGCTAGACCCTGCCTGGGAGCTGGTGCCTCCGGTTTCTGCCATGTTACAACTTGCTTGCTAGTTCTGTGAGAATATAGAAGCATGCATTAACATTGTAAAGGACAAGGTAGAACAATTTTGTCCCCAGTAAAACATTAACATGAGGTGAATGATGAGTTAGTCGATCAGTGAGTGCTCGATGAGTGTGTGTGTTGTTAGTCCTATGAGCTAAGTGAAAAGATGCAGTGTGAGAATGATGTAGTTAGTAGGTGGAGATGAATGTACAAATGGGATCGGGGGGTTTATTACAAGCTTTGGGCTGCCAAACATAGTGAATGACTTTAGGTTTTGGTTTTGATTTTTTGGAAACTCTGGAGGGCTGTATAAGAGTGTCCACTTGGAAATGAGGCTTTTTAGGAACCCATTTACAAGTGATTTTGCTCGTGTTCATGGGAAAATATGTATTTGTGTGTATCAAATAAAAGGGGGCTTCGACGGTTCGAGTGAGTGACCCATGTCATGTATGGAGTGATCTGTGTGTAGCTACTTGAGCCCGCAAGCAAGCCTTAGGCACCCAAATTTGTCTGGATTGTGGGTCAACCTTCATCGACTTCTTGGGTACCCAGATAGATTTTACTTTTACAGAAGACTTCTTGGAGGACTTCTTATTAGTGTCTGGTCGTTGATCACTAATAGGAAGTTGAGCTAGTTGCTGTGGCTTGACCGTAATAGAATGCTCGCCTCTCCGCACCCACACTTGTTTCGATGGCTGAGACACCGTGCGTCGTATTTTCTTTGTGCCTCTAGCACAAGTTGTCTGCTTCTTCTGCATTTGATCCGCCTTTGGTTGCTGCATTCCTGTGGCCTTTGGAAAAGAAGGGAGTTCTGTTGTACCCTTAACTTCTTTGTCGAGATAAACATCCCTCTGCATCACATAGTTTTGGACAAGAATAGTATGGTCAACTTCATGTGTACCCCTAGAGGGACCAGGAGTTTGTGCCTTTCCTAGTTCCTTGAGTGCTTCATTTTCTAGCTCAATTGTAATACGATTCTGATTTACCCAGAACTGAAGAAGTCCACTTCTTAGGTTTAGGTTGACTGCATGATCATAGATCCAGTCCTGACCCAAGACAAGAGGCTCAGTGAGGTCCTCATCTTGACACACTAGCACTTTAACTGTCACTAATTGATCTTGAATGTAGAGGGGGAGTTCCACCTCGCCCATGCAAGGGGTTTCCACGCCTCCCAATCCTATGAGATACGCTTCAATGGTATTGATACTTAAGTTCAACTTTTGACAGTAAGAAAGTTTAACTACGCTAGTGGCTGCCCCTAAGTCATTTAAAGCTCGCACAGTTTTTGCACTAATTCCTTGTACTATCTCTAAGGTCACAAATGGACGTCGATCGATTATTCTATGGGCACTTATTCCGGAGACTTCACACATTGCCATATGGTATCCTGGGTCTGCATAGTCATCTGCCCTAGGCTGATCCCTACCCTGTCGTCTCAACTTCATCCTTCTTATGCGTTCTAAAGCTTCTGCTTGAGCTTCTTCTCGAATTCGCTTTTCTTCCTCTTTGCGTTTCTTGGCAATGTTGAGTCGATTTAGCATCTCTTCAGTCAGAGGTTCCTGATATAACTTGACTCTGCACCCGCTTATGTAGCTAGGTAGAATATCACCTTCTAATGTGGCTAGTTGTAGTGCTCCACTCGTTGAGATCCTGATTATGATCATAGGTCCATAGCCTCTCTTCTCTAATTTTCTCGCATGTTGTTTCAGGGTGTAGACTAAAACTAAATCTCGTGCCTTCAAGCCTTTATCCTTAACATGGGCATCAAAGTATGCCTTCTGTCGCTTCTTAGCTGCATATATCCTTGCGGCAGCCCTCAATCTTGTTTCTCCTAATCGCTCAAGGTCCAAGATCCTAGAGGAGAGCTCATGGCCCATCCACTCATGCTCCTGTGCTATTCTCAATGTAGGAATCAAGAAGTCCAAAGGTAGCACCGCATTTAGGCCAAATACCATCTAAAAAGGTGTGGCTTGGAGTACCGTTTTATAGGCAACTCGGTATGCCCAAACAACATGGTGTAGCTATTTGTCCCAATCAGAGTGTTTATTATTCACCAATTTAGTCAACACATTGCATAGAATCTTATTTGTGCTTTCTGCTTGCCCGTTAGCTTGTGGATGGTAGGGGGCAGACTTCTTGTGTATAACCAAGAACTCTTGGAGAAGATCTTCGATAACTTCATTCAAGAAGTGAGTCCCTCTATCACTGACTAGCTCTATAGGTAGCCCGTATCTTGTGAATACATTCTCAAATAAGAACTTAGTCGTCGTTTGAGCATTGTTCTTCGTGGTAGCTTTCACTTCTACCCACTTGGTTAGATAGTCTGTGGCCACAATGATATATTCAACATGGGAACCCTTAGCTGGGGGATTAGTAGGACCAACAAAGTCTATTCCCCACTTAGAGAATGCACGTCCACCCATCATCGGTTTCAAAGGCATCTCATCTTTGCGTATAGGATACTGAGTTCGCTGACAGACATCGCACCGTTTCACATAGGTATGTGCATCCATGTGAAGGGTAGGCCACCACAACCCTGCAAATAGGATTGCTCTAATCACCCGATCTGGTCCAAAATGTCCTCTTGCTACACCCTGGTGAGTAGTTTCCAAGATCTTTAAATATTCACTCTCATGGACACAGAGTCTGAGGTAACCATCTTTTCCACGCTTGTATAGATTATCACCAATGAGTGAGTAATCTAGGGCTTCTTGTTCTAGACTTCTCTGTCTGGCCAATGTCATATCTTGTGGGAATGTTTTCGTCCTCAGGAAGGCTACTAGTGATTCACTCCAATTTGGCACTATGGATACTTGATAAAGAGTGGCATGCTCCACGGGTGGTTTAGTGCAACAGATTGGGCATTCTTTACACATCTTATGTACATCAGCTTCCATAGTAGACCAATGCACTCCGAATCTCCTTAGTGTGTGTAAAGTCCTTTGCCTCGAATGGTGTTGCTCTAATGCACCTACATGTGCTGATTGCAACCACTTTGCGTACTCGTCCTCTTCCACACAACAAGCCAATATCCCTTGATCTGTTTGTTTGTACATGCTTCCTGCCATGATGTGGTACTTCTGGGCTTTTACTACCTCTCTATCCTGAGTGTTTATGACTAGGTGGTTAGGCCCGTATGTCAATACTGGCACTAATGGCTTAGCCCACTGAGGTACAACTTCCAAATTAAACAAGTAAGCATCAGGAAGGTCATCTGATACTCCTTGTGCGGCTTCTCCAGATGTGAGCCTAGAGAGATGGTCTGCTCTCAAGTGAGTCTTCCCTTTCCTCATCACAACTTCAAAGTCGTATTCCATCAGTAAGAGAAACCATCTTACTAATCTACCTGTATTGCATGGCTTGTTTACCAAGTACAACAGTGCTTGATGATCAGTAAAAAATTTAAACTTATTTGCAAGCAAATAGTGTCTAAACTTTTTAACTGCATATACCATGCTTAATCCCTTTCTCTCAGTAGTGGTATAATTCCGTTCAACTGCATTTAACGGTCTACTAGCATAGGCAATTGGAAGATCCATATTACCTTCACCAGTAGGTTGTGCGAGTACACATCCAATAGCATAATTGGATGCATCTACATGAACATGAAAGGGCTTATTCCAATCTGGTGTGGTCAAGATTGGTGCTGAGCATAAGCGTTGTTTAAGCTCATTGAAGGAATTCTCACATTCATCAATCCACTCAAAGTTAGTCAAAAGTCCATACAGAGGCTTGGCAATGATGGCGTACATGTGTATAAAGCGTCGGTAATAACCACAATGCCCCATGAAAGCTTGTACTTCCTTGACATTCTTTGGCCTAGGTAGTTCGGCGATGGCTCTTACTTTCTCTTCATCAGTGGATATGCAATTCTTTGACACTATGTGTCCTAGAATCTTGCCTTGCCTGACCATGAAAACACACTTTTCTGGGTTCAAGCAGACTTGATATTCTCTACATTTGTCAAAGATTTGCCTGAGCTCAGGTATATGTGTCTGTCTAATGTTGGAATGAGCACAGAGATCATCAACATAGACCTCTAAATTCTTCCTCAAGAACTCTTTAAACACGTGACACATCAATCTTTGGAAAGTTGCAGGAGCATTGGTAAGCCCAAATGGCATTACTCTAAAGGCAAATATGCCCCACTCTGTGGCAAAAGCTGTCTTATGCTGATCTTCTAGAGCTATGGCTACTTGATTGTAGCCCGAAAATCCGTCAAGGAAACTGTATACTTCCTTGCCTGCTACTCTTTCTAAGAGATGTTCCATGATAGGAAGCGGATAGTTATCTCGAATAGTGGCTGCATTAACCTTCTTCAAGTTAATGCACACACGTAGCTTTCCATTCTTCTTGGGCACCACTACAATGGGGGATACCCACTCAGTGTGCTCAATATCATAGATGAATCCAGCTTCTACCAGTCTATCTATCTCCTCTTTGATCTTAGCAGCATAATTATCGTTATACATGTATGGCTTCTGTTTAGAGGGTTTTGCGTCTGAGGTCATGGGAATTGTGTGTGAGCATATGTCTGGGTCTACACCTTTCAACTCCTTGTAGCTCCAAGCAAAGACATCTCGGTACTCTCTTAGCAAGGCTATCAACTCATACTCCTCTTCTTCCGTCAGGTCATGCCCTATGTAAGTGCATCTCTCTTCTCCTTCTTCCATGGCTACAACTATTTTCTTGGTGGTTTCTTTGTTATCATAGGCCTCTCCTGATTGTGCCTCACGTCTTGGCATCCTTACCATGACTCTTCTATCGTCTATCTCATACTTTTTAAATTTTTTAGGGACCTCAAACAAAGATTCTTCCTCTTCTGGTGTGACTTCTCTCTTCTTTCTTTTCTTTCCTTCATCCTTAGGGGTCACTTGTGTGGCTAACCTTACATCATTTGTAAGCTCTCCGTGTCTCTGGGATTGAAATTCTACTTCATAGAAGTATTCTTTATCTGATGCAAAAGGTGAGTCCATAATGATTGACTCTAGATCGGAGTCACTTGCATCCTCAAATGCATCAGGGCTAGGTTCGCATTCTTCTAAAACTGCATCTCCCATGATTGGCTCTATTGAGAAGACTGAAATGTCATAGCCATCCTCATCACAGTAGGGTGTCCATTGTTCCTCATTGATGGCTACATCCATTGTTGCTAGAATTTCCGCCCACCCATGAGGTTCAAACTCTTCGTCAAGAAATACTACAGGTGCATAGGCTGGGTCTTGAATTGATCTATGGGTTTCCTTAGCACCTATCTCTCTGACCTTTTCTCTCTTCTCTTCTTCCACTGCCACTTTACACATCCATAAGTGAGTGTCTTCATGCATCCATAAGGATCCTGATCCTATGGAGTGCACAGACTCCGTGTCATCCTTGGCTTTATGGATGGGATTCCATTGAATAGGCGGTACATCTCTATGAGAGTAATCCTTGAGATTGACTTTGGTCGTAACACCTAAGTGTTGCAAATACAAGGAATTGGTTCCCCAATCCTGGACCACTTGCAACTGTTGCATAAATGGTCTTCCCAAAATCATCTCATAGGCATGGTTCTTGTTGAAATCACATATGGCGAAAGTATGCTCAAACTCAACACCGCATGTAGTGAGAGTTATTCCTTCCAGCAAGCCTAAGGGTCTTTCTATGTGACCATCAGCCATGTGCAATTTCATCCTTGTGGGCCTGAGTGCTGGCTTGCCCCAACGTTTCCATAGGGAAGTGGTAGCAATAGCAACTCCTGCACCTGAGTCTAGAATTGCCTTGGTATTGTACCCTTGATGGGTAATGGGAAGATAGGTGTTTCCTTCTTCACCTTCACTCATATCTCCTATCTTGTCTAGAGGAATTTCTGGCACTGTTCTATGAGAACCTACCTGGGAACGGGGTTTCGCTACTTCTGGCACTTGGTTAGCTACATGTTTCCATAACTCTGGCCTAACTTCTAAAGTGAGGTTGCACTGCACTTTAGTGTTTTTCACTACCTCCGTATTCTTAGGTATGACTGAATCTTCATTTCTTACCATGAGAGCGGGTGCTCTCATACATGTAGAATTTGCTTCCCATGGGCCTGTGAAGTGGGGTAATTCATGTAAAGAATTAGACTCAAAGTCTAATCTCTCTTGAGATTGTGCACTCTCCTGCTCTCCATAAATGGAGGGAATATCTTGCGAGAATTGGTCATGTGCATCATCCACCAGTTCAATGGGAGGATGAACTTCGCTCTCTTTTGCCCATTTTTCTTCTTGAATCTCTCGCAATAATTCTGGGGAATATCGATTCATAGAAAAGGAGGTGTCTGGTTCAGTGGAATTGGGTACATAAGCTTCCTAGGCGGGAATGCTTATTCTTTTACTTGCCTCATCTCTCCCTTAGTTTTTTTTCTTCCTTGGCAGATCTTGCAATTATGCTCTCTAACTTCTCTAATAATCCATCCAAGTGCAATTGTGTCTTAGCTGAGCCAGAGTAGTTGAAGAGGCGACGGGCTTCAAACATGGTCTGAGCCAATGCGACCATTTTTGCGCAAAGCTTGGTTCTTTCTATCTCTAGGTCAGCTCTAGGGTAGCGCTTGTCATGATCCGTCACATTTGGCCCTTCTTGGATTCTGGCCTGATATGCCTTAAGCATCATGTCTATGTCTTCAGGAGTGGGGTCAGCTAGCACTGATCCTACTCTAGGGGGTGGTGGGATGGTTTGAGGTGGGTTGAAAGATGGTGGATTAGATGGTGATGGAGATGAAGGTGGTGGTGGTATGTGAGAGTTTGTTTGAGAGGTGAGTTCCACAATTTTGGCTTTTGTTTCTCTTATGCTTTCTTCTAAGTCGCTCATGTTTTTGGACCATTGTCTTTTCATTCTCTCTCGGCTATCCCTCCAAGCTCTCGACCGTTTCTTGGCTATGCTCTCAGTTTCACTAACCTCTGCACTCTTTTCTTGACCTAAACCTTGGTTCTGCTGCCACGCCTGAGCTCTAGTGACCACCTGTACTGGTGCAGTGGAAGTTACACTTCCTGTAGCGTCTACTACTAACCCAATAACATTAATTGGAGAGATTTTTGGCAGATTATTGGGATTCTTTGGCCAATCTCATACGAGATGCTCCTTTCCACAATCTTGACAAAAGCCCTGTATTGTTACTGACTGGGGTTGTGTAGGTGCAGGCATTGGGCAATCACAGATGAGGTGATCTCCTTGACATCTATAGCATGGTCCTCTAGGGAATGGGGGTCTTACTTGCCTAGGTTGAGGTCTAGTGTTGGGATTTGTGTACATGATGTTTGCATACTCTGGATCCCAACTAGGTTCACTCGGTTCTTCACTATAGTAGGATTCACCATGTTCAGGAGATTGCATGTAGTAAGCTTGGGGGCTATCAATATGTGTAGAATCAAAGCTATGGTCACTGGGATCACTTTCTGAAAGCAATGGTGTCACTGGCACTATGGCTCTATTCAGGTTCTCTTCTGCAGCTGCATATTTTACGGAAATCACATTAGCTGGAGCAGGGGGTTGCTGTGCTAGCACTGGTTGAGGTCTCTGCTGGGCTTGATATTGTGGTGGGTAGGCTTGTTGAGGTCTAGCAAACTGCTGTGGTGGGTATGGGTTCTGATAACTTCCTTGTTGTGGAGGTGGATGAGGGTGATTTTGTGTGACAACTTGTTTGTTATAGGGGCAATCTTGTGCGGTGTGGTTGGTGTATCTTCGCTCTATTGTGTAGTACTGGCTACTAGGATTCACTTGGGGTTGAGCCATAATGGGACATACACTTGCAAAATGGTCACCTCCACAAGTATAGCATCACCTCCCTGGGGCAAACCTTGGTATTTGTTTGCTTGATACGCCTAGCTTCTGAGCAACCTTCTCAGCGAGTTCCTCAATAGAGGTGGATTGCGTGGAACTAAGGCTAGTAGAACTATCTGAATCCTTGTAGATTTTTGATAGTTCTAATTCCTCCCCTAGATTATCTTCAATGTCTATGCACATGCGTACACACTCTTCTATAGTTCTAGGGTCCTTCAAGTACACATATGATCGTAGTTTGGTACTGAGCAATCCATCTAGGAATAAAGCCACTTGTTTGGCTGGTGTGGGTAACTCAGAAATAGGGCATCTCTCTAAATATTGCCTAAACCTTCTTCCTGCAAGTCTAACCGTCTCTTGAGGGGTTTGCTTGAAGCTATGAATCAGCGAGGAAGTATTATGCCTTATGCCACTCTTAGAGAATTCAATAATGAATGCCTCTAGAAGTTGGTCTATGTTTCTGAAGTGCCTCTCATTTAGTGGTGAAACCACGTGAGAGCGGTGTTCCTAAGGGTTAGACCAAAGGCATTATACTGCGTGAATAGATCCTCCACTTGTTCTGCTCTCAAGACTTGCCTAAATTCGGCCACATGATCGTATGGATCTCCAGTGCCATCGAAGTAATTCTTCATGGACTTAACTAGCTGTGTAGGTCTCAAAGTCTTGGTGTGTTCCCTAGGCCTTGGAAAAGGAAAATCCTCAGCATTTCTTAGGTTCCTTGGAACTCTAGTTCTCTCTGTTTCTTCTCTATTTGTCTCTGTTCGCGTTCGTTCTCTGCCTATTGGGTTGGCAAAGCTCACTTCTGGCCTATCTCTACTTCTATCCCTTTGAGCACCATGAGCTTGGGATGTTCCACCCCCTTGGTGGCCAAAAGAAACATTAGATCTTGGTTGGGAAAAAATAAATTCCCACTTCCAAGTGTAGGCATGTCTACCATGTTCTGTGACCATAAAGATCCTCTCTGAAGTGTTGTCTAGATAGGTCGCCTTGCCTGGGCTATCAGGATCTTTGAACTCATAGATTGTGATCATTCCTACCTCATTAGGTTGATTAGGCTTATACCTCCAGAAGACTTCATCGGTATCTCGATTGAGAAGCAGATCTATGCTCTTATTATCCTGTGGAATCCACTCTGGCGTGATAATTCTAGTAAGCACGGATTTATCTCGGGGGGTTTTAGGTTCTTCACCCATGTTCCCTTGCTCTAGGTCACCTATATCCGTTTCTGGGATCACATTCCCAAATTCATCTATCCTGTCTAGGTGACTGGTGACTACATATATGGTTCCTTCTTTGTCCAAGTATGCTCCATTTTCAAATTTGACAGCAGGATGTTCAATTCCAATGGGTTGGTCAGGGTTTTTAATTTGGACCACAGATCTTCCTAGGCCGTCCTCATAGATGCTAGCACCTAATCGGTTAGTCCTAAGATATTCGAGTTGCGTCTTGTAAGGGCCTTCTACCCTGTGTAGGTATGGCACTCCTGAACTTCCCGTGGGTCTCTCCATACCTTGAGACATCTCAGACTCGCTAATTTCAAAGCTAGGGTAGTATGAATGATGGCTCAACTGCTGGGCCCAAGTCCTAGCAGTATGAGTGACACTAGCCTCTGAAGACCTAAGACTTTGTCTATCTCTCCCCAGGTGTCGTCCTGATCTAAGGTTCATAAGCCCAATTGAAGAATTCCCCGAATTTCCCAAGTACAATTTTGATTGCTGAGTTCTTTTGTATTAATCACTTGTTCTTTTTAATTTTCTTAGGGTGTCACTTCTTGTCCAATTAATCTTCGTCGCAAGGAACACTTAAGTTTTATCGTACTTTGAGTGTGGTCACTCGATTTAAATTCTTTTTCCTTAGGTTGTTTCACAATTGTATTCTCCTAACACTTGCACTTGAGTGATTAGATTTCTTGGACTTGGTCGTTCTTAACGTATCCCTAATTGATCAAAACCTCTATCCGTACTTAGCCTAAGCTAGGGATTGACAGAGGGTGTTGAGAATTTCCAACCTTGAGTTTCTTTCCTTGGTTGTCCTTGTGTGCTCAGAAAGCGTCTTCCCAAGCTTGCACTTACTCTTGCTTCGAGTACCCTTTGATGCTCTCAAAGAACCTGAAAAAGTCCCAAAGTTAGCTCAAGACTTAAATTTGATTGACAGACAGATCACTTTCATGCATGTACTTCACTAACCAAATTGCCTTTTGCCTTTATGAAAAACAAGTCCAAGGGACCCTCAATTTTTCCTACCCCGGGATATGATCAGCTTTCCAACAGAACAAAAATCACAGCAAACGGATTTGGTATGAGAAAGTTATGCCAGTTCAAGGTTTTGGGGGCTAAAACAGGATTAAAACAGGCTAACAGGCAAACAGGAATTCTCGAATTA
This sequence comes from Ceratopteris richardii, assembly GCA_020310875.1. NCBI lineage: Eukaryota > Viridiplantae > Streptophyta > Polypodiopsida > Polypodiales > Pteridaceae > Ceratopteris > Ceratopteris richardii. The sequence continues at coordinate 134,147,988 of CM035414.1, forward strand.
CTTGTGTTGTGGCCTCACAATGCTCTAATATACGTTAATGTTTCCCCAATAATTGCCAAAAATTGACCAACTATCTTTGCCCTAAAAAATGGCCGAATTTGCCCGTCAATCACGATCAAGTGGTCTGTCAATCGCGATTGATATGTCAGTTGCGATCGACGTGTCGGTCGTGATTGATAGGTCCGTCGTGGCTGCCAGTCGTGATTGACACGTGGCCCGAAAATTCAATCGGTCGTGGTCAAAGGATCGTTGAATCTGTCGATCACGATTGATGGGTCGATCGCGATTGACAAGTCCGTCGCGAGTGTTCAGTCGGTCGTGGTCAAACAATATCATTGACTAGGTCGGTCGCGATTGACAGGTCCGTCGGGGCTGTCAGTCGTGATTGACTGGTCGATCACGATTGATGGCTCGATCGCAATTGACACGTGTCACGCGTAGGTTCAGTCGGTGGTGGTCAGTCGGTCGTTGACTCTGTCGGTCACGATTGACATGTCGATCGCGATTGACAAATCGGTCGACAAGTGTCCGTCGTGGTTTGTCGATTGCGATTGACGTGTCGATCGCGATTGACAGAAAATAGAGGAGTTTTAAAATTTTAAACACATATTTAGGAAGCTCTAGGCATGTAGATCATGATTATGTACTTTGTTTAGCAAAAGGATCATTTTTTCTGTCGGTCGCGATTGACAGAGGTCATTGCCTCGGGACCTGCACAGTCAGATTTTTTTACCTGCTGGAGCTGGTGCAGCTGCTGGGGATGCTGATTCCTGCAAAAAATCTCAAAAAACGGAGAAAAGCACTAGCACACAAACGCTCTCTCGCTCTCTCTCACAAGTGAAATGAGGGAAATGGTGCGGGTGTGGTGATATGACTAAAAAGCTGAAATTTTTGCGATGATGAAGATGGAGGTGGAAGATGGTGATGATAATGGTGGTAATGAAGATGGTGAAGAAAACAAAAGAAAATAGATAAAAGTGAAGGAAATACCTATGACTCCAACACCTCAACTCTACGTCTTACCATCACACGCTCGTCCTCAAAGCTCGATCCCCGGCAACGGCGCCAAAATTTGGTGTAGCTCAATGATGAGTAGCACCTCCTTTAATGTCAATTCGGGAAGATGTGAGGATGGTATGATGACCTCGAGCAAGTGAAGGCACAAGTGCGTGAGTGAGAAGCACACCAACATGCACACACATACACACACACGTGCACACACGTCCAGACAAAGAGAAAGACAATGGAGTTCTTTTAGATTACTTCAAAAATGCTCATACAAGTTCAAATCTATTACAAGCTAATCTCAAAATTGAGCTCTCTAGCTCTATTTATAGTTTTTCACTAGCTTTTGGCCCTGTCCAGACCTAGTGTCCGGCCTAGTTAAAAATTAGGTTCTAGGGCCTAATTGGAGGCTCAAACGGAGTCTAAAAATCATGAAAATTGGTACGATGATACTTCTAATACTCCTCAAGCTCAAGGACTCCCCCGCTTGCACAAAATGGAGTTTCAAAAAGGTAAAATGGTATGTACAATGATTTGTAGTGATGAGAATCACTGTTATGAAGATGTTGTTTTGGAAAAATTTGAATGGCCTACTTGCCAGATCTTCGGTGACTACTTAGTCTGCTTGTGCCTTCTCTCCGCTCTGGCTCCCTTCTTTGGCTTCCTTGTCTTGTGAGTCCTTCGGTGCCTTGACTGCTGCCAACATATATGTATATGTATATGTATATATATATGTATATGTATATGTATATGTATATGTATATGTATATGTATATGTATATGTATATGTATATGTATATGTATATGTATATGTATATGTATATGTATATGTATATGTATATGTATATGTATATGTATATGTATATGTATATGTATATGTATATGTATATGTATATGTATATG
>CM035414.1:134152395-134154895 GCA_020310875.1 Ceratopteris richardii
TGAAGCATCAAGGACCACTTGGATTTCGCTTCCGCAGCTCTACTTTGTAACAGGGAAGTGCTCTTGTGATATATTTCTCTTCTTCTTGCATATTTGAGCTTTACTTCCATTAATTTTCATACACTCTAGTTAGCAAATGGGGGAAGGGTAGGAAAACATGGAAACTAAAGGTAAACAAGTAGTTGAAACCACTTCAACACCTAAAGAGCAACTAGAGGATCCTGATGCTAGAATGGAAGAAGTAGAATTAGGGAAAGAAATAGAAGAGAACTTAGAAGAGAAAGAGCCTTCACAGGAAGAGTACACTTATGAAGAGCTTATAGATGAATTTGTCACTCGTGACCAATTCATTGACTTGAAAGAGAAAACCCTTAAATTAGAGAAAGATTTGGGTAGCATCACATCTCTTATACAGCAGCTTAAGTCTCAAATGATCTCACTTGAGACTAGTGTGACCTCTTTCCTAGCTAGGAAGGAAAGAGAGACTCCTCCTATTCCTCTAGAGATTACTAGATGACCGAGATAGGAATAAGGATGCAATCTACACTTTTTTGCAAAAGTGGCATGATTTGCATCAATTAAAGGGCACCCCACCTGAGTATCGTGTGCTAGAGGCAAGTCTCTCCCTCGGCCCGCGTGCTTATAAGTGGTGGATGAGTCTTAAGGAGGGGAACTCTATCCCTACTGACTGGACTCAGTTTTGAGACTCTTTTTCTAAAAGAGTTTCTTCCTAAGAATGAGGAGGAGAGGAATTGGGATGAGTGGGATAGGATTACTCAGAGAGGTAGGCCTCTTTCAGTTTACCTATCCCACTATAGAGAGATCATTTTGAAACTTAAGGGCCTAGATGATTTTCAGAAGACTTGAGGGTTTGTTAGGGGCTTGGATAAAGCCATAAAGAGTGAAGTCAAAAGGAATGCGCCTAAGACGTTTGAGGAGGCGATCAAGTATGCACAGATATATGAGGACCATAACCGTCCTCAATATACTCCTATGGAGACGGATCAGCCCCTCAAGCCTCTTAGTCCGACTAAATTCAAGAAGAAATTACCTTTTGGGAAAAACAAAGTTTTTATTAAAAAACAAAGATCACAAGGGCCTAGACTATCCACAGACCAGTTTGAGAAGGCCAAAGGGGAGAACCTGTGTTTTAGGTGCCTATCTCCTAGCCATTCATAGTGGAACTGTCCACTCAAGAAGGGGGAAGAAAAGAAGAAGGGACCAGAGTCTAGTACGGCCCCCGAAAAGGGAAAAAAGGTGATCCACCTAGTGCAGACCCTTCCTATTCATGGCAGCTCTAGCTGCAAGGGAGTGGAGGTGATGCACGAGGATATAGAGCACACCTGTTGTTTGAATCAATCATTGTGGTCACCGCAGTTTGGACCACATGACTTAGTTAAGCTACATGGTAGTGTATACGGGACCAGGGTGCGGGTCATGATAGATGATTTTGCCACTCATAATTTCATAAACTATGCTTTGGTCAAGAAATAAAAAATTCCCCAGCAGCCTAGTGCACATAAATACGTTGTATCTATGATGCAAGGGCAAGATAAAAGAATATGAGATACTATGGTATCCAATTTGGAAGTCAAAATGCAGGACTATACAGATTTTATGGACTTCCAAATTATGAACATGGAGAGGACAGATCTAGTCTTAGGAAGAGAGTGGCTATGGGGGTTGGGAGATACACTTAAACGCAGCTATCAAAATAACACACTCGAATTTGAAAAGAATGGAAGTAAAGTTTGTATTCAGGGAGAGAGAGATGTACCTAGTGCACCTCTCATTTCATCACTAGAGTTGTATAGTCTCTGTTATTCTCAGCATGTACATGACATGTTTTTATTGTATAGTCATGATATGGAGCATTGTACAGACAACTCATATGATGTATATTTTCATGCTATGAATGTAAATATGAACAATACTTTCTACTATTCTTTTTTGCAAGAGTGTATGGTTAAATGTTTTAAGGATCTTATGTTTGAGTACAGAGATGTTTTTCCCACTGACTTACCTAGAGGGCTACCACTTGAGAGAGGGGACATTGACCATGCCATAGAGGTTGTTACTAACACTAAACCTATTTGTAGACCACCTTATAGGCTTAGTGTTTCTCAGCATGAGGAGGTTGAGAAGCAATTGCAGGATTATTTACATAAGGGCTTCATCAAACCTAGTAACTCACCATGGGCATCGCCAATGCTCCTAGTTAAAAAGAAAGATGGCTCTATGAGACTATGTATAGATTATAGAGCATTTAATAAGGTAACTATAAAAAATAGGTTTCCAATGCCTAGGTTGGAAGATCTATTTGATCAGTTACATCATGCTAGGTATTTTACCAAGCTCGACCTTAGATTAGGATATCATCAGATCAAGATTAGGGCAGAGGATGTTCCTAAGACTGCAGTTAGGACTAGATATGGGCACTATGAGTTTTTGGTGATGCCTTTTGGTCTCACCAATGCTCCTACCACTTTCATGAAGCTCA
>CM035414.1:134189219-134246719 GCA_020310875.1 Ceratopteris richardii
TCCAAGAGAATGAGTAGGTACTGCCAAATCCTGCTTTGTACCAGCCCTTTGAAGCTTCAGAGTTGATAAGTGGACCTCCTTAGCTTTCGAATGACACTATAATATGGCCTATGTACTTCGGAAATGATGTATGTAAAGATTGAACCAAAACAGATAACTTTGAACTTCAAGCTTCCAAGAAAACCTTCTATTTTTTACTTGACACGTGCTGGATCTTTTGCTCAGTATGACCAACAAAGTAGGAATTGGAAAAATTCCTTCTAGGAGTATCTAATTATCTTAGCAAGCTAACTACTCCAAGTAAAATGATATAAAAAGATTTACTATGCTTAGAGAAATCAATTTAGCAAGTAAACCGTTACCCCCGATTTTTTAGGACTGTTGCAGACATTGACCAGTGATCACATTGACAAGCTTTTCTCTGAAATGGCTGAATATAATCTTTTCAAGTTTTGATAGCATGTAGATAACTTTGAGCGGATTCCAACAAGCTATAGATCTTTGAATTTGGTCAAGAAATGAGTGAGATATGCTCTCCACAAGTTGACAGACTTTCAAGTACTATGATAGAGAACTCAGAAATGAACAATGTAGATATATGTATTAATGAACACTTGTATACAATGCCATTGGCATGAAGATCATTGCCTAATGGTGTAGATAGGTGTGGGCTAGAGTGTAGGCCTCACACACACTCAGAATTGACAAAGATAAGCTTGGGAATGATGAGTCTTACCCGCGACTTTCCCATGATCATTTTTATAGTAGTTGAGTTAAAGTTTGAATTTGAATTTAAAATTTTGGCTCTCTTCAATCATTCTCCTACATCCTAGGAGATATTCCATCAATCAAATCTAACTCTTTTCCACGAGTTCCTATATTAGGTGTTTACAAAGATTCCAAAGTCAAAAGTGACTTTTACAAAAGAGTAAAGTGGTAATTAACCACTAGCGTTTGTTCCTATGCTTCTCCATATGTGTATGGACTTTAAGGTATCCTTCAAGCCAAATGTGTAGGCTTGTGACTTGAACCAACAGCTCCCCCTCAAGCCAAACATTTTTTCTTGGTCTTCATCTTGAGTCTTCATGTATATCCTGCAATCCAATCATTGCTTTGAACCTGCAAAGTTTGGTTCCATCCAAAGCTTTAGTCAACAAATCTGCACACTGCATGTTAGTTGATACATAGGTTAGTTGAATGTCCTTGCTTAATAACTTCTCTCTCACATAATGGTAATGGACCTCTATATGTTTGGTCCTAGCATGATAGATAGGATTAGCTGCAAGGTGAAGTGAGCTTGTATTGTCTCCAAAGATCATTGGTGACCTAGTATATAAACCCAATTCTGTATACAATAACTTGATCCATATGGCTTCTTGGGTGGCATTAGCCAATCCTCTATACTCTGCCTCAGTGGAAGATAAAGCAATAGTAGGTTGCTTCTTTGAAGACCATGATATTGGTTTATCACCTGCAAATGAAATGTATCCAGAAGTGCTCCTCCTATCATCCTTGCATCCATCCCAATCTGCATCTGAATAGATCTTAATATCCAAATCTGAGGTGTAAGGGAAATACAAACCATGATTTTATGTACCCTTGAGATACTTTAATATTCTTTTAGCAGCTTCTAGGTGAGGTACCCTCGGCTTGTGCATAAACTGACTTAGCACACTAACTCCATATGCAATGTCTATCCTAGTTAAGGTAGCATAATTCAAACTTCCAACTATACTTTGGTAACCTATAACATCATCAATTTCATCACCTTCATGAGCACTTAGTTTTAGGTTTACCTCCATTGGAATACTTGTAACTTTGGCATCCTGCAAATGAAACTTCTTCAACATATCCTGTATGTATTTTTTCTGAGTAATGTATATTCCAGAGTTAGTATATACTAACTCAAGCCCAAGAAAATACTTTAGTAGACCAAGATCATTGATCTTGAACTCCTTCATCATCTCGTTCTTGATTTGTCTGATTCCATTGACATCATTACTTGTAAGTATGATGTCATCAACATATACACATAGGTATATTACTTTTGAATTACTCCTCTTGATGAATAGAGAAGAGTCTTCCTTGCTTATGACAAAACCTTGGTCTTGGAGGTATGTGATCAACATGTGATTCCATGCCCTAGGTGCCTGCTTTAATCCATAAAGAGCTTTATTCAATTTGCACACATATGTTACCTTGTTTGGATCCTCATAGCCAGGAGGTTGTGACATATACACCTCTTCTGAAATCCATCCATTCAAGAAGGCATTTTTTACATCCAATTGGTACATGTTCCAATTCTTGGATGCAGCCACACTCACCAATGCTCTGATGGTTGGCATCTTGGCCACTGGTGAGAATGTCTCTTCATAGTCAATGCCTTGGGTTTGTGCAAAACCCTTGGCTACCAATCTGGCTTTGTACCTATTAATTGATCCATCAGAATTTCTTTTGAGTTTATAGATCCATCTAGATCCTATTACCTTCATGGATTCTTTCTTGCTTCAATCTCCTCATCCATAGCTTCCTTCCATTCTGTCTTGGTCATGGATTCTTCATATGATCCTGGTTCTTCAATTGACAAATATTTGGCAAGATAAACAGAGTGTTTAGTAACAAGAGAGGTATCATACCCATATCTGATAGGTTTTTTGCTCTCCCTTTGTGATCTTCTGATTGATTGATTTGAAGATTCAGGTATGTATTCAAGCTTCTTCATTTTTACTTTGCCCTTGGACTTCCACGCCTTGAACTCTTCAAGGTTGATAATATCTTCATCATCTGAAGTAGTGTCTTCATTCTAAATAGGTTCCTCCTTAGCAAGACTTGGAAACTCCTCTTCCAAGTCATAGGGTAGTTTAAACTTCCTGCATTCATTCTCATACCAAGAATCATTTTCATCAAAGACAACATCTCTACTAACCATGAATCCCTTATTTGAAGGGTTGTAAAAGCTGTATCCTTTTTTATTCAGATCATATCCAATAAAGATACACTTCTCAGCCTTAGGGTCTGGCTTACCTCTTATCTGAGAAGGAATGTGTACATATACTACACATCCAAATATCCTACAATGGTCTAGTGAGGGTCTCTTACCATGCCATGCTTCATAAGGTGTCATCCCATCAAGTAACTTAGATGGTAACCTGTTTATGAGGTAAGTGGTAGTAGAAACACTCTCTGCCCATAGATAGTTAGGTAACTTTTTCTCATTCAACATAGACCTAGTTGTTTCAACAATCAACCTATTTCTTCTCTCAGCTACCCCATTCTGTTCAGGAGTATACCTTGTGGTGATTTCTCTCTTAATGCCTCTGTCCTACAAGAAGTCTTCAAACTCATTGGAGAAGTACTCACCTCCTCCATCTAACCTTAGTCTCTTTAGATTCTTCCCTGGCTGATTCTCAACAAGTGCAAGATATTTTTTAAAGCAATTAAACACTTCATCCTTGTGCTTCATGAAGTACAATACAGTCCACCTGCTATAATCATCAATAAAAGATACATAGTACCTTGATCCTGAGATTGAGGGGTCTTTGCTTGGTCCCCATACATTTGTATGAACAAGCTCTAAGTAGTCCTCATGCATGTAGCCTTTCCTTGAGAAGGGTAACCTGTGAGACTTTGCAAATTGACAAGCACTACATTTATATATCATGTGTTGCACTACATTTATATATCATGTGTTGTTTGGAAACATTGGGTATTCCAATTACACATTGATCCCTGCATATCTACTTCAAGGTTCTTTCTCCTACATGCCCTAATCTTTTGTGCCAAATCTCAAGTTCTGAAAGTGTTTGATCTTTATAACTGTATAGTGCAATATTCTTTGTGTCTTCTAGCTCAAAAGTAAAAAGTCTACCTGATTTTTCTCCTTTTGCTATTCTCTTGAACCCATGCCTTGGATCCTCCGCAAATGCTCCAAATTGGTTGAATCTAACCTACAAACCTTTCTCCACAATCTGTCCAACACTCATCAAATTTTTGGTAATGGTTGGTACATAGAGTACCCTACTCAACAAGTTCTGATTTCCATCACAAGTCTTAACATTTCCAACTTTAACTACTGAGTGTTTGGTGTCATCACCTGTTTGTACTTGATGCTTACCTTTTTTTTCTTCAAGGTCAGAGAGTAGAGCTACATTGCCAGCCACATGATTTGAGCATCCTGAGTCAATGTAGAATAGGTGGCCATCATTTATACCTGGTTTTGAAGTCATGTTCATGATCAGAAGAGAATCATCTTGCTCTTCTATATAGTTGTTGTAATCCTTTCTGGATTTGAATCCTCCTTGGTAGTTTCCATTGTAGTTGTTGTTGTAGTTGTTGTTGTAATTGTTGTTGTAGCCTTGGTGATGGTTGAATCTACCTCTTGTCTATGAGTATCCACCTCTTTGATATCCTCTTCCTCTCTGATTCTTGTAATTCCTGAAACACTCATCTGTAGTATGATTTGATAAACCACAAATGCTGCATGGTGAGGAGTTATAGGATCTCTCCCTACCTTGCTTACCTCCTCTGCCCCTTCCTCTTGATGATCTACCTCTCCCTGCATAGTTCGCTTGGGAGGTAGTGCCTTCATCTTCTCCTTTCTTGTTCTTGCCTTTATCTTTAGACTTACTTTTATCAGTGTATAGGGCAGAAGAGCTATTACCTTTGGATGTATCTCCATTCTTGTTGAGCTTGGCTTCATGGGTGAATAATTGCCCCATGAGAGTTGTAAGATCTGGAATCTGCATGTCCATGTAAAGGTCCATGGCAGTGGTGAAGCTTTCCCATTTGTCATCAGCTTTAATCCCATTGATCACTTGCCTTACAATTTGTTCTTCTTCAATCTCTTCTCCTATGCTTGCTAACTGATCTGCTACATCTTTAATCTTGGTCACAAACTCTGAAATAGCTTGCTTAGGTTGCTTCCTTAATGTGGTGAATTCAATCCACAATTGATTTTTTGTAGCCCTTGTGTTGGAAGAAAAGTAGGATGACAAGGTTTCCCAAGTCTCTTGGGATGTCTTACAGTTTCAAATATGTGGCAAAAGAAAATCAGAGATGGAGTTAAGTAAGACCTTGCTAATGCATCCTTGGCACACCATGTGTTGAGCTTTTCATGTTCTTCCTTTGTTGGTAGTCCTCTAGTTTTGAACAAGGGCAATTCCTCATCTCCTGAGATGTATCCATAAAGACTCCTTCCTTGTAGGTATGCCTTCATCCTTAGAGACCATGCCTGATAGTTGTTCCTGTCCAATTTATCAATAAATGAAGGAAAATCATCTCCCATTTTACCTTAACTTGCTCTGATACCACTGTTGGAAAGATGATGGACACTCCAAGAGAATGAGTAGGTACTACCAAATCTTGCTTTGTACCAGCCCTTTGAAGCTTCAGAGTTGATAAGTGGCCCTCCTTAGCTTTCCAATGACACCATAATATGGCCTATGTACTTTGGAAATGATGTATGTAAAGATTGAACCAATATAGATAACTTTGAACTTCAAGCTTCCAAGAAAACCTTCTATTTTTTACTTGACACCTGCTGGATCTTTTGCTCATTATGACCAGCACAGTAGGAATTGGAAAAATTACTTTTAGGGGTATCTAATTAGCTTAGCAAGCTAACTATTCCAAGTGAAATGATATAAAAAGATTAACTATGCTCAGAGAAATCATAAAAATTTACTTCCATTTCTTTCAAACTCAAGAGTGTTGTTTTGATAGGTGCATTTAAGTGTGTCTCCCAACCCCCATAGCCACTCTCGTCCTAACACAAAGTCTATCCTCTCCATATTCATGATTTGGAAGTCTATGTGGTTATTATAATCCTGCAACTTGACTTCCAAATTGGATTCCATCGTATCCCATATTCTCTTGTCTTCCCCTTCCGTCATATATACTATGTATTTATGTGCAATGGGCTGTTGGGGAATTTTTAGCTTTTTGACCAGAGCATAGTTTATGAAGTTATGAGTGGCAGAATCATCTATCATGACTCACACCCTGGTCCCATATACACTACCATGAAGTTTAACCAAGTCATGTGGTCCAAATTGGGGTGCATCACCTCCACGCCCTTGCAGCTAGAGCTGCCATGAATAGGTGGTGTCTACACTAGGTGAACGGCCTTTGTATCCTTATCAGGGGCCATACTACTCTCTGTGTTAGGAATCGAACCCACAACCTCCCGGTTAGGAGTGCGATGGGCTAACCACTTGCCCCAAAAGCCATGGTTTAGGATTACTTGCTAATCCTCTCTCTTAGAGCGTGGTTCAACCATCTCCTACTAGGATTATGTGACATTCCTCCCCCCTTAGACAGAGCATTGCCCTCAATGCTCACTTGTGGACCCTCTCTTGGACCCACTTTCCATGCATGAGTGTTTCCACCAACCTCAAACTCCAGCCCATGGACCAAATTTAGACCTATCCCACCCCCAACTATGGGTGCCCAAATGCCCATGTACCTTCATCCAAGATTAGTTTCACACTCACCATGGATAAGCGCTTCCAAGTGCCCACGGGTGTACCCTGTCTGGATGTACCCTGGCAGGATGTACCCTGACCAGCTATGGGACTGGCAGGATGTACCCTGGCAAGTGTACCCTGACAGATGTACCCTAAGATGCGCCGCCGTCATGCCCAATTTTGCAACTAGGCTCTGATACCAATGTCAGGAATCGAACCCACAACCTCCCGGTTAGGAGTGCGATGGGCTAACCACTTGCCCCAAAAGCCATGGTTTAGGATTACTTGCTAATCCTCTCTCTTAGAGCGTGGTTCAACCATCTCCTACTAGGATTATGTGACACTCTGGTCCTCTCTTTTTTTCTTCCCCCTTCTTGAGTGGATAGTCCCACTATGAATGGCTAGGAGACAAACACCTAAAGCATAGGTTCTCTCTTTTGGCCCTCTCAAACTGCTCAGTAGGTAACCTGCACCCTTGGGATCTTTGTTTCTTAATGAAGATTTTGTTTTTCCTAATGGTAGTTTCTTCTTGTTAGTCATGCTAAGAGGTTTAAGGGCTGATCTGTCTCCATAGGAGTATATTGAGGACAATTATGGTCCTCATATATTTGCGCATACTTGATCACCTATTCAAACATCTTAGGTACATTTCTTCTTACCTCTCTCTTGATTGCTTTATCTAAGCCCCTAACAAACCCTCTTGTTTTTTGGAATTCATCCAATCCCTTAAGTTTGAAAATGATCTCTGTGTAGTTAGATATGTAGAACATCAAAGGCCTACCTCTTTGGGTAATCCTATCCCACTCATCAAAGTTCCTCTCTTCCTCATTCTCAAGGAGAAACTCTTTTAGAAAAAGAGTTTTAAATTGAGCCCAATGCATAGGGATAGAATTAGCCTCCTTGAGACTCATCCACCACTTATAATCATGCGAGCCAAGTGAGAGACTTGCCTCTAGCACATGGTACTCAGGTGGGGTGCCCTTTAGTTAATGCAAATCATTCCACTTTTTCAAAAAAGTATAGATAGCATCCTTGTTTCTATCATGGTCATCCCTCGTAAAGGTAGGTGGCTTCAAGTCTTTCAAGAGGGGATCTTCCCTAGAGCTCTCTCCTTTGTGCTTATTAGGAAAAGAAAGATCTTTCCTAGTCATCTCTATAGGAAGAGTAGGAGTTTGTCTTTCCTTCCTAACTAGGAAAGAGTGATATGTGTCTCAAGTGAGATCATTTGAGACTTAAGCTACTCAATGAGAGACGTCATGCTACCTATGTCTCTCTCTAACTTAAGGGTGTGTTCTTTTAAGTCTGGAAATTGTTCATGAGTAACAAACTCATCGAGAAGTTCCTCATAAGTATACTCTTCTTGTTGAGGCTCTTTTCCCTCTAGCTTTCCCTCAACTTCCTACTCAAGCTCTACTTTTTCCATCCTATGGTCAGGGTCCTCTAGTTGTTCTTTAGATGGAGACAAGTGTTCTACAATTTGTTTTCCCTTGGAATCCATGTTTCACTTCCCCTGTTTACCAACTAGAGTATGTGAAAATAATGGAAGTAAACTTAAATAAGAAAGAAGAAGAGAAATATAATACTAGAGCACTTCCCTGGTACAAAATGAAGCTGCAAAAGCAAAATCAAAACGATCTTTGAAGTGTGAAGGTTCTGATATTCAACCCTTGCCAAGGCCAAACAAAAGTTTGAAACGTCTGGTTGGCCCGAGGAGGTTCTAGTCACCAAAAACTAGCAAGAATGACACCAAAAACATATAGCAATAGACCCAAATGAGCAAACTGAGTCAAATTGAAGCACTTTTTTGTTTTGTTGGTCCTTGTCAGTCCAAAATACGTAGTCCGACACCTGTATTTCAAAGGTATGAAGCTACTCCAAGTGAAAAAAGTTGATTCAGATGCCAAATGATGAAAAACTAGGCTCAGGAGTGGCCACCTAGTTTCTGTTGAAATACTGCAGAGGAATTTTGGTTGACCAAATCTTCTCCAAATCAATCACCATTTGTTGCTAGCAAAGCTTAACAGTATAGCTTTGTAGTGTGATAAAGATTTCTCAAATCAGATGTCGGATCACCGAGCTATGGTCCGGAGAAGGTGGGTATGTCAAGGGTAGGAAGTGAACAAGTAGTTCTTCATGAATGAGTGACTTTGGAAGCCCAAAACTGAGAACCTGAAGCTTCTCAAGCTATTCCAATAACCCATACCCAATATTCACTGCCTAATACACATGTCATGTGCATCATTGCTTTCCCAAGTTCTTAATCCATAGTCTCACTTTTCTCCCCCAAACTTCACCCAAAAAATTCAAAAATTGAAGTTAATTATCCTTGTCCCATTTTTAGAGCATATAGGCAAAGAGCTATGAGGAGAGTTCAAAAAATCCCACATGTGGACTTACCAATGCCAAAATCAGGTATAAAGAGTGAGTTCACTTGTAGCTCAAGTGTAAGCACCACCTCCTTTACTTGTCAATCCGCGGAGACGTGAGGACCGGTATGAAGACCACGAGCAAGTGAAGGCACAAGTTTTTTGACTAGTTTTGGCCCTCTCCAGACCTAGTGTCCGGCCTAGTTAAAAATTAGGTTCCAGGGCTTATTTGAGGGCTCAAACGAAGTCTAAAAATTATGAAAATTGGTACGATGGTACTTCTAATACTCCTCAAGCTCGAGGACTCCTCGGCTTGAACAAAATGGAGTCATAAAAATAGATAATGGTATTTACAATGATTTTTAGTGATGAAAATCACTATTTTTGTAGGGAATTCTTCTGAAAATTTGACATACACTTCTTGGAGCTCCCTACTTGCTCCCTTTCCTTGTGTGTCTACATTTTGATGTGCTTCCATGCTTTGTCCACTTTGAGCTTCAACACTCCCCCCCCCTCTCGAGTCTGTCGTCCCTGACAGACCCTTGTTGTAGTGGTTGTTCCAAGTAGTGCCTTGAGAGGGAGTGTCCCTTCTGTATGAACACAAGTCGTCCGACGTTCTTCATCTATCACTGTGAGTCTTTGCAAATTGTAGTCTCTTGGTATGTGCTTCTTCCTTGGATTCCAGCATGACGGTGTCGTTGTGAGTCTCCGTTGATGTTTTCTAGATCTTCCAAAGTTGATCTTCATAGTAGTCATGCCAAGTACTCATAACCCATATTGAGTGATGGGTAAGTGTGTTCGTGCATGGGTTGAGGAAAATATGTGCCTTGTGCACGGCCTTGTAATGTAGCCCTATGAATGCTTACTTGGGAAATGCATTGGAAGAAGAATGGTGCAAAAATTGGGGCTCTTGAGCTAAATGCTCAAGGGTATGCCGACGAAGAGGTTTCCAAAGCTATCATGGTTATGATGTTTCCAAAGTAAAGATACTTACCATGGAGAAGGTCAATGGATGTTCATCTCTTCGTGTTGTACACTCGGCCTTTGGGATGGACCATTGTTGATGGATGTCCGTGTTGATGGTCCACTGATGATATCTTTTGAATGGCAGATCCCCTCTCCTCCAGAACTATCCCTTGTAGATATCTCCTTGGATGTTCTTGTACATACAGTAGTTAAGCATCACTCAAGTTGCGAACCTTCAAGATCTACACGCCCATGGGAAGAGGAAACCATAGTTGTGGATGCCATGTTCATGCCAAGTTCTGGACATCTACTAGAGAAGGCAGCAATAATATCATCTGCTAGCCGAGACACACTTCTATCCCAACTGATAGATGCCTAGTAATCAATAGTTCCCGCTTCAACTAAGCATGTCTCATTCATGTTCCATGAGCGAAACCTAGGAATAAGTTTTGACTCTCTCTTTTTTTTTTTTTTTTTTTGGAACAATGTCACCAAACAAGAAGATAGATGTTAGTATTAGAAAAAATAGTTGACATATGTCAATGTGCTCTTGTGCATGGGACTCTCCCATGTGTCTATGCACGGCCGTGTAATGTGGCCCTATATTAATGCATACTTTGGAAATGCATGACCTGAATGGTGCAAAAGACAGGGTTGTGCAAGGAGCACATGGTTGTCGCTCGTCGAGGCTTGATGTTACTTGCAGATGTTGATGTCATCTTTGTTGGATGTATCCATTGGAGCTTGAGATGACCACAGATCCTTCCTCTGGATAGGGACCCATTTTAGAACAGCATTTGGCACTGTAGAGATTACTTCAGGCATCTTCCTCATTGGATGCTTTCTGAACTGTGGTATCCAGTGTGGTTGGTGCTTTGGTTCGATGCTTGTCCGAGCTGCTTCCTTTGTCTTCTGGCCTGGTTGGCTTGCCTAGATGGGATTTGTGGGGGCAAGACTGGTGGTTGCTCTCCTTTGCGTACCCAGATCTGCTTCATGTTCGGAACTACTTTCTTATCGAATGGTGTCTTTCTATTTGATGTAGCAGTTGTCGTGATCGGTTGTGTTTGCTTGTGTGGTGGACTCACTTCTATGGCTACTTGATTCTTTGGAGAAGAAGAAAGATCCACCCGCCTTCGAACCTGGTCTTCCACGATTGACTCCTTCTGCATCATAGAGCATTTGAAACATACAACATCTTCTTTCATATGATTAGTCTTGGAAGAACTAAGAGAGTGTGTGGTGCCATGATTTAGGAGCATGCAGTTCTCTAATTCTAATGTAATGCATTGTTCATGTACCAAAACTTGAAGAATTTGACTTCTTAGGTTTAAGTTAACTGCATGGTCATAGATCCAATCTTGACCCAAGACAAGTGGTTCTGTAAGGTTCTCATCTTGACATACTAGCGCTTTGACTTTCATTGGAACATCTTGAAGGTAGATGGGAAGTTCCACCTCGCCCAAACAAGGGGTTTCCACACCTCCCAATCCTATGAGATAAGCTTCTATGGGATTGATGTTCAACCCCAAGTCTTGGCAGTAGGAAAGTCTAACTGCACTACTTGCTGCACTTGAGTCAATCAATGCTTTCACCGTCCTTGCACCCTTCCCTTGTCCTATCTCTATGGTCACAAAGGGTCTTCGATCAATGACCTGAGAAGTCGCTATGCCTCACTTTTGACACATATCCATGTGATATTTTGGGGCTTTTGAGTTGACTTCTAGGCCTAATCGCCTTAACTTATTTTGCCTAATACGCTCTCTGGCCTCTACCTGTGCTTCTTCTCTCACTCTTAACTCTTCATCTTTTCGCTTCTTAGCAGTGTTGAGTCTCATTAGCATATCCTCAGTAAGAGGTTCCTGATATAGCTTGACTCTACAGCCACTAATATAGTTTGGCAAGATATTTCCTTCTAGCGTGGCCAACTGAACTGCACCACTAGTGGAAATTCTATTAATGATCATGGGTCCGTATCCTCTTTTTTCCAACTTACGGGCATGTTGTTTTAGTGTGTATACCAACACTAGATCTCCCTCTTTCAATCCCTTATCCTTGATGTGTGCATCAAAGTATGCCTTTTGCCTCTTCTTTGCAGCGTAGATGCCTGCTGCCGCTCGTAGCCTCGTCTCACCCAAGCGTTCGAGATCAAAGATCCTAGAGGACAATTCATGCCCATTCCACTCATACTCTTGTGCTACTTTTAAGGCAGGGATTAAGAAATCTAATGGTAGCACATCGTTCTGTCCGAAGACCATCTGAAATGGGGTGGCGTTGAGTACCGTTTTGTAGGCAACTCGATAAGCCCAAACAGCATGATGAAGTTGTTTGTCCCAATCAGAGCGTCTATTATTTACCAGTTTTGTCAATACGTTACAGAGGATCTTATTGGTACTCTCAGATTGTCCGTTGGCTTGTGGGTGATAGGGGACAGATTTCTTATGTATCACCAAGAATTCTTGGAGAAGATTTTCAATGACTTCATTCAAGAAGTGTGTGCCTCTATCGCTCACCAACTCTATTGGTAGTCCATATCTCATGAACACATTCTCGAATAAGAACTTACCCGTAGTCTGAGCATCATTCTTTGTTGTGGCTTTGACTTCTACCCACTTTGTAAGGTAATCTGTGGCTACAATGATGTACTCTGCATGGGAGTTTCTAGCTGGGGGGTTAATAGGACCTATGAAGTCTATGCCCCACTTCGAAAATGCACGTCCTCCCATCATTGGCCTCAAGGGCATCTCGTCTTTTCTCACTGGATATTGTGCACGTTGGCATGTGTCACAATTCTTCACATAGGTATGTGCGTCCATATGAAGAGTGGGCCACCAAAGTCCTGAGAATAGAATGGTCTTGATCACTCGGTCAGGACCAAAATGTCCACCTGCAACACCGCTGTGTGCAGTCTCTAAGACCTTTAAATAGTCTGATTCATGAACGCATAGTCTTAAGTAACCATCTTTGCCTCTTCGGTATAGGTTGTCCCCTACTAAGGCATAGCCTTGAGCCTCTTGCTCCATGCTTCGTCTTCTTGCTAGACTAGCCTCTTTGGGTAATCTTCCCGATCTCATAAACTCTACCAATGGAGCACTCCAATCGGGAATTAATGACACTTGATAAAGGGTCGCATGCTCCACTGGGGGTCTCTCTCTGCACCTTGGACAATTCTTAATCCACTCATGTATTCTTTGTCCATGCTAGGCCAATACACTCCTAAACGCTTTAGATTCTGCAATGTTCGTTGTTTAGAATAGTGATTTCCTAGCATTCCTTCATGGGCTTGTTGCAACCAACTACTATGTTCATCATCCTCCACACAACAAGCTAATACACCCTCAGTATCTTGTTTGTACATGCTTCCTGCTAATATGTGATATTTTTGTGATTTTACAATTTCTTCTTGTGATGTTTTCACATTCTTATTTGCAGGGCCAAAGGTTAGGACTGGTACCAACTTATTTGCCCATTTAGGAACAACTTCTAAATTGAACAGATAAGCATCGGGTAATTCGTCAGACACTCCTTGCGGTGACTCTCCTGAAGTGATGCGAGAAAGGTGATCTGCCCGAAGGTGGGTTCTACCTTTCCTGACAACAACTTCAAAGTCATATTCCATTAGTAAGAGGAACCATCTTACTAAGCGTCCAGTATTGAAAGGTTTATTGACCAAATATAACAAAGCTTGATGATCAGTGAAAAACTTGAACTTGTTGGCCAATAAATAGTGTCTAAACTTCTTCACAGCATATACCATGCCTAAGCCCTCTCGCTCAGTTGTGGTATAGTTCCGTTCAGCTATAGTGAGCTGTCTACTAGCATATGCTATGGGCAAATCTAAGTTTCCTTCACTTGTGGGTTGTGCTAGCACACATCCTATGGCATGATTGGATGCATCCACATGGACATGGAATGGTTTATTCCAATCAGGAGTGGTGAATATTGGTGCCGTGCACAAACGTTTCTTCAGTTCGTTGAAAGAATTCTCGCATTCGTCGTTCCACTCAAAATTAGACAACAAGGCATAAAGGGGTCTAGCTATGATCGCGTACATGTGGATAAACCTACGGTAGTATCCACAATGGCCCATAAAGGCTTGTACCTCTTTAATATTCCTTGGCCTTGGTAGCTCCGCTATGGCTCGTACCTTATCTTCATCTGTTGAGATTCCATTCTTAGAAACAATATGACCTAAGATTTTACCTTGACGCACCATAAACACACACTTTTCTAGGTTCAGACACACTCGATATTCTCTACACTTGTTGAAGATTTGTCTGAGCTCAGGGATGTGAAACCTTCTTTCTTGGGAATGAGCACATAAATCATCCACATACACTTCTAAGCTCTTTCGCAAGAACTCTTTGAAGACATGACACATGAGCCTTTGGAATGTTGCAGATGCATTGGTGAGCCCAAATGGCATCACACGAAATGCAAAGATTCCCCACTCTGTAGCAAAAGCTGTTTTGTGTTGATCTTATGGGGCAATGGCTACTTGATTGTAACCTGAAAATCCATCAAGGAAGCTATAAACTTCCTTGCCTGCAACACGCTCCAATAGGTGTTCTGTGATTGGAAGTGGATAACTATCTCTAATCGTAGCGGCATTAACTTTTTTAAGGTTAATACACACTCGCAACTTCCCGTTCTTCTTGGGTACCACAACAATGGGGGACACCCATTCGGTATGCTCAATCTCATAGATGAATCCAGCTTCAATCAACCTATCAATTTCTTCTTTTATTTTGGCTGCATAGGTATCATTATATGTGTAGGGCTTCTGTTTGGTGGGCTTAGCATCAGCAGTCATGGGGATAGTATGAGAGCAAATTCTTGGATCTACCCCTTTCAAGTCTCTATAGTGCCATGCAAACACATCCCTATATTCCCTTAATAGAGCTATGAGCTCCATTTCTTCTCTTGCACTTAGGTCATCTCCTATATATGTGCATCTCTCTTCGTTCTCTTCAATGGTCACTACAATCTTCTTGGTCTTTTCTTTATTATCATATGATTCTCCTATGATGGCCTCTCTCTTAGGCATTCGTACCAAAATTTTGCGGTCGTCAACTTCATATTTCTTGAAGTTTTCTGGTACTTCAAACAATGATTCCTCCTCTTCTTGTTTCACTGCTTTTCTTTTCTTTTTCTTTTGACTACTCTCACTTCCATCCTTTGAGTTTACTGTTTTAATACTTGTGAGAGGTTCTTCTTCTTTCTGGGTGAACACTCCTATATCTTCTAGATAGTGCTGCTATCCATCACAATAGACTCCAGATCATCGTCATTCTCTTCTTCTTCTATGACATCACTAGGGTCACATTCTTCTAGCAAGGGTTGACACATGAAAACTGAGATATCATAACCCTCCTCATCACAATGAGGTGTCCACTGTTCCTCATTGACAGCAATGTCCATGGTGGCTAAGATTTCTGGCCAGCCATGAGGCTCAAACTCCTCATCTGGAAAGATCATCGGTGTGTAGGCTGGGTCTCTTACTGGTCTATCTCCTAGCGAAGTTCCTTCTTCTCTTGCCTTTAAACATTTTTCCTCTTCCCTTGCGACCTTGCACATCCACAAATGAGTATCTTCATGTAGCCATGATGGATCAGGTGAACTTTCAGAATGCACAGAGATGGAATCTTCTTTCGCTTTGTGGATAGAATTCCACTGTAGGGGTGGTACATCTCTGAAGGTGTAATCCTTCAAATTGACCTTGGTGGTGACCCCTAAGTGCTGTAAGTACAAGGAGTTAGTTCCCCAATCCTGTACTATTTGCAATTGTCGTAGGAAGGGTCTTCCTAGGATCATCTCATAGACATTATTTTTCTCAAAGTCACATATAGCAAATGTGTGCTCAAACTCTACACCACAAGTGGTTAGAGTGATCCCTTCTAGCAATCCTAGAGGTCTTTCAAAATGACCATCAGCCATTTGAAGCTTCATTCTAGTTGGTCTTAATGTGGGCTTGCCCCATTGCTTCCACAAGGAGGTGGTTGCAATAGCAACACCAACACCTGAATCTATGATTGCTTTGGTTGTGTAACCTTGGTAGGTGATTGGAAGATAAGTATTACCTTCTTCACCCTCACACATGTCCCCTATTTTGTCTAGAGGTATCTCTGGTACCCTTTGCTTGGAGCCTGCTTTTGGCATGTTGGAATCAAGTTCTGGAACCTGATCCTTCACATGATTCCAAAGCTCAGGTTTTGCTTTGAGCAGCTCTTCTACAGTGAGATGACACTGAACCTTAGTGTTCTTCACGACATCCGTGTTCCTTGGAACCACTGAGTCTTCATTTCTTACTAGTATTGTGGGAGCTCTAATCTGGAGAGATTCAGATTCCCATGGGCCTGGAAATTGAGGCAGTTCTTCTAAGGTATTAGATTCAAAATCTAACCTTTCGTCTTCTTGTTGTTCTGCTTCATCTCCGTAAATAGATGGAATGTCTTGGGGAAATTCATCATGAATATCATCAATCTCAGGAATAGGAGGGGAGTTACCCTTCTCCTTGGCCCATTTCTCTTCTTGTATTTCCCACAAGAATTCTTGAGAGTACTGTTGAATTGAAGGAGGTATTCCTGGATCCGTGGAATTAGGAACATAAGCTCCCATTGGTGGTGTTGAGAGCAGTATGGGCACCCAAGGACTGACTAGACAAGGAAGCCAGGGAACCCAAGGATTGACGAGACAAGGAAGCCAACGGAGAGAGTCAGAACAAGGTGAAGGAGTAAGTAGACAAAGCAGTCGACGCAAATCTGGCAGATAGGCCCTTCAATTTTTCCAATCTACATCTTTTAACAGTGATTCTTATCACTAACAATCATTGTAAATACCATTTCATATTTTTGTAGCTCCATTTTGTGCAAGCCAAGGAGTCCTTGAGCTTGAGGAGCCTTAGAAGTACCTACATATCAATTTTCGTATTTTTTAGACTCCGTTTGAGCCCTCAAATTGGCCTTGGAACCTAATTTTTAACTAGGCCGGACACTAGGTCTGGACAGGGCCAAAAGCTAGTCAAAAACTATAAAAAGAGCTAGAGAGCTCATTTTTGAGGTTGGATTGTAATTGAAACGAACTTGTAAGAGCATTTTGAAAGTAATCTAAAAGCTCCCTTGATTCTCACTCTTTGTCTTGCCTTGTGTGCGCGTGTGTGTGTATGTGTGTGCATGCTAGTGTGCTTCTCACTCACGCACTTGTGCCGCTACTTGCTCGAGGTCTTCATACCATCCTCACGTCTTCCCGGATTGACATTAAAGGAGGTGCTACTCATCATTGAGCTACACCAAATTTTGGCGCCGTTGCCGGGGATCGAGCTTTGAGGACGAGCGTGTGATGGTAAGACGTAGAGTTGACGCGTTGGAGTTGTAGGTATTTTCTTCACTCTCATAGATTTTCTTTTACTTTCTTCACCATCTCCATCACCATCATCATCATCACCATCTCCCACGTCTATCTCCATCATCGCAAAATTTCAGTTTTTTGACTATATCCCCACCTCCACCTCATTTCCCTCATTTCACTTGTGAGAGAGAGCGAGAGAGCGAAATTGCATGTGCTGTTTTTGCATGTTTCTTGAGCTATCTTGCAGGTACAGGTCACATCACCATCTCCAGCTTCCCGCGCAGGTACGGAACTCGACGAAACTGTCTCGCAGTCGCCGCCTTCTGTCCATCGCGATTGACAGAAAATTTCACTTGTTGGTAAATCTGAGTGCACCACAGTGGACTAGAGACCCTGCACACCACATTCCCACTAAAATTTTTGAAAATCTTGCAAAATTTCAGTCCATCGCGATTGACAGCCCTGTCCATCGCGATTGACAGCTCTGTCCATCGCGATTGACTGCCTGTCCATCGCGACCGACTGCCTGTCCATCGCGATTGACTCAACCCCCTGTCCATCGCGATTGACTGAAGTCTCTGTCCATCGCGATTGACTGAAGTCTCTGTCCATCGCGATTGACTGAAGTCTCTGTCCATCGCGATTGACTGAAGTCTCTGTCCATCGCGATTGACTGCCTGTCCATCGCGATTGACTGAAGTCTCTGTCCATCGCGATTGACTGCCTGTCCATCGCGATTGATTGAATTGGGTGTCCATCGCGACCGACTGAATTCTCTGTCCATCGCGATTGACTGAGTGTCCATCGCGATTGACAGCCCTATCCATCGCGATTGACAGCCAATTTTAGCCAAAATTTTTAAGGTTTGTTAATTGAAAAATTGGGCTAATTTTGGTCACAAATATTATGCTCTTGAGCACATGGGGAAGTCTTAGGAAAACAACTTGGGGAAAACCTGTTGCACAGTGATCCTGTTTGAACCCTGTCGTAACCCTAGAACCCTGAACGGTCACAACTTTTTCATACGAGATCCATTTTTTGAGCTCTAGGGCTTGTTGGAAAGCTCGTAGCATATACCCAGGGGGATCAAAGTCAGGGGTCTTTAGAATTATTTTCCTAAAAGTCAGAATGCACATGTGTGTTTATGTTACATGAATGAAAGTGGTTGGTTTTGTCCTTTGAATATAAGCATTGAGCTAACCGTGGGTCTTTTATAGGTCCATTGAGAGCAGCTGAGAGCGTACAAAGCAAGGTTTCTTTGCAAGCTTGAGAACCGGGTTCTTGAGCACCATAAAGCAAGGGATGAACAAGTAAGGTTGGATTATTCTCAACTCCCTCTGTCATTTCCTAGCTCAAGCTAAGAACGAGTAGAGATAGGAGTAAGTCAGGGCGACGATAGGCAGTTATCAAGTTGAAGACTATTAAAGAACTCAAGTTCAAGCTAAAAACTTAGTTACTGTACTGTCGATAACCTAAAGGAAAAGAACCTAACGTGGAACGATCAACCTGAAATTACGAAGAACACTCAAGTATTCCGACGACGTGATATCAGACAAGACCATAAACACAATAATTAACTAAAAAGAATCAAGTGACTGGTACCAATTGATTGGCAACGAGGTTGTACTCTGAAAAAAAATTGGGCTAATCAGTTAGGCATATGAACCTTAGATCAGGACGACACCTAGCACGAGAGAGACAAAGCCTTAGGTCTTCAGAGGCTAGTGTCAATCACACTGCAAGGTCTTGGGCCCAACAGTTGAGCCACCGTTCAAACTACCCTAGCTCTGAGACCAGTGAGTCAGAAATGTCCCAAGGCATGGACAGACCTACGGGAAGTTCAGGAGTGCCTTACCTATACAGGGTAGAAGGCCCTTACAAAACGCAACTGGAGTACCTTAGGACCAACCGATTAGGTGCTAGCATCTATGAGGACGGCTTAGGAAGATCTGTGGTCCAGATTAAAAACCCCGATCAATCCATTGGACTAGAGCACCCAGCTGTCAAGTTTGAAAATGGTGCATACCTGGACAAAGAAGGAACTATATATGTTGTCACTAGTCACCCTGATAGGACAGATGACTTCGGGAATGTAATCTCAGAAGCGGGCTTAGGTGACCTAGAACAAGGGAACATGGGTGCGGAACCTAGAACCCCTCGAGGTAAATCAGTTCTAACTAGGATTATCACACCTGAATGGGTCCCCCAAGACAACAAGAGCATAGAGTTGCTCCTCAATCGAGAAACTGATGAAGCCTTTTGGAGGTATAAGTCTAATCAGCCAACAGACATAGGAAATATCATGATCTATGAGTTTAAGGATCCGGATAGCCCAGGCAGAGTGACCTACTTAGATCATGCTTCAGAACGGATCTTTGTGGTGACAGAAAATGATAGGCATGCCTACACTTGGAAGGGTGAATTTATTTTCCCCCAACCAAGATCAAATGTATCCTATGGTCACCCTGGGGCTGGAACTTCCCAAGCTCATGGTACGCAAAGAGACAGAAGTAGAGATAGACCAGAAGTAAGTTTTGCCAACCCAGTGGGCAGAGAAAGAACGAGAACGGAGACGAATAGGGTAGAACCTGAGATGCATAGAGCCCACAGGAACCAAAGAAATGTAGATGGATTCCCTCTGCCGAGGCCTAGAGAGCACACAAGAACTTTGAGACCCACCCAGCTAGTTAAGTCCATGAAGAATTACTTTGACGGCACAGGAGATCCCTATGATCATGTGGCAGAGTTCAAGCAAGTCTTGAGAGCTGAACAAGTGGAGGATCTGTTCACGCAGTACAATGCCTTCGGTCTAACCCTTAGGAACACAGCACTTACGTGGTTTCAGCCATTAGATGAACGCCAGTTCAGGAGCATAGATCAACTCCTAGAGGCATTCATTATAGAGTTCTCTAAGAGCGGCATAAGACACACCACCTCCTCACTGATTCACAGCTTCAAGCAAACCCCTCAAGAGACTGTGAGACTTGCAGGAAGAAGATTTAGACAATATCTTGAAAGGTGCCCTATTTCGGAGCTACCCACATCTGCTAAACAAGTAGCCTTATTCCTTGATGGATTGCTGAGTACGAAATTGAGATCCTATGTGTATCTGAAGGACCCTAGGACTATAGAAGAGTGTGTACGCATGTGCATTGACATTGAAGATAACCTAGGGGAACAACTAGAGCTTTCCGAAATCTACAAAGATTCTGGAAGTGCATCTAGTCACTCTTCCACGCAGTCCACATCAATTGAGGAACTTGCCGAAAAGGTAGCTCAGAAATTAGGTGTATCGAGCAAACAAATCCCAAGGTTTGCCCCTGTGAAGAGGTGCTATACATGCGGTGGCGACCACATGGCAAATGTGTGTCCCATTATGGCTCAACCCCAAGTTAACCCTAGTAGCCAGTACTGCACCATAGAACGGAAGTACACAAACCACACCGCACAAGATTGCCCATACAACAAACAGGCAGTTAGGCAACCATACCCTCAGCCCTACCAACAAGGCAGATACCAGAACCAGTACCCTCCACCACCACAATATGCTAGAGCCCAACAAACCTATCAGCAACCATATCAGGCCCAACAGAGACCCCAACCGGTGCTAGCTCAACAGCCTCCAAACCCCGCTAACGTGATTCCAGTAAAGTATGCTGTTGCAGAAGAAAACCTGAATAGGGCCATAGTACCAGTAACCCCATTGATCTCAGAAAGTGACCCGAGTGACCATAGCTTTGATTCTACACATGTCGATAGTCCCCAAGCTTACTACATGCAGTCTCCAGAACATGGTGAGTCATACTATAGTGAAGAACCAAGTGAACCTAGTTGGGAGTCGGATTACACGAACGTCATGTATGCAAACCCCAACCCTAGGCCTCAACCTAGGCAGGTACGACCACCCTTTCCTAGAGGACCATGCTACCGATGTCAGGGGGATCACTTCATTCGTGATTGTCCCTTACCTGCACCTACACAAAATCAGTCCGTGACGATCCAAGGCTTTTGCCAAGATTGTGGAAAAGAGCATCTCTTACGAGATTGCCCAAAGAACCCCAATAACATGCCAAAAATCACTCCTATCAATGTGATTGGGTTGGTTGTGGATGCCTCAGGAAGTGTCACTTCCACTGCACCAGTGCAGGTGGTTACTAGAGCTCAGGCATTGCAGCAAAACCGAGAGGCAAGCCAGGAAAAGGGCCCAAAGGCTAGTGAAACCGAGAGCGTGACAAAGAAAAGGACTAGAGCGTGGAAAGATAGTCGAGAAAGAATGAAAAGACAATGGGCCAAAAAGATGAGTGAGCTTGAGGAAAGCATAAGAGAAACCAAAGCGAGGATAACTGAACTCACAGCTCAAACTCCCTCTCACATTACCCCGCCTCCACCACTCCCATCTCCATCCGACCCACCACCTTCCCCACCGCCTCATCAAATCCCACCAACCCCTAGAGTAGGATCAGTCCTAGCAGATCCCACTCCTGAAGACCTAAACATGATGCTTAAAGCATATCAGGCCAGAATCCAAGAAGGGCCAACCATAACCGATCATGAAAAATGCTATCCTAGAGCCGAGCTAGAGCTTGAACGAACTAAGATTTGTGCCAAAATGGTAGAATTGGCTCAAACAATGTTTGAGGCCAGCCGCCTATTCAACATTTCTAGTTCAGCTAAGACGCAGTTACACTTTGATGGACTGCTGGAAAGAATAGAGAAGTTAATTGCACAATCAGAGAAGGAACCTGCCCCTCAACGAAAGGAGAGGGCAAGAGAACGGATAAGCCAGTCTCTTCAGGAAGCCCATGTGCCTCCCCAAGATGCTTATCTTCCCCCCCAAAAGTCACATGAGCCTCCCCCGAAAGCTTATGTACCTCCACAGGTGACCCACATTCCTTCTCAGAGAGCGTATGAGCCTGTTCGGAAAAGTAATAGAATAAGTAATCCTCCCCAAGAAGCTTGTGCTCCAGCCATCTATGGGAACAAGGAGAGAGCCAATGATAGAATAAGCCCTCCTTCCCAGGTTGCTTATGTGCCCAATTCTACGGAGCCAGACACTTCTTCTTCTATGAATCGGTTTGCACCAGACTTCCTACGAGAGATTCAAGAAGATAAATGGGATAACGAAAGTGAGGTCGCCCCTCCATTTGAACTTGTAGACGAGGCACACGACCAATTCCCACAAGACATCCCATCCATTTACGGGGAACATGAGAGTACTCAGTCTCATGAGAGATTGGACTTTGAGTCTAATTCCATACAAGAACTACCCCACTTCACAGGCCCATGGGAAGCAAAGTCCACATGTATGAGAGCACCCATAGTCATGGTAAGGAACGACGACTCAATCATACCAAGGAACACGGAGGTAGTAACGAACACCAAGGTGCAACGCAATCTCACCTTGGAAGAACCGACTGAGGATAGACCAAACATGCGAAAATATGTAGACAGTCAGGTAGCTGAAGTTGCAAAACCTCGTTCCAAGGTAGGATCCCATAGGACAGTGCCAGAAATTCCCTTGGATAAGATAGGAGATATGTGTGAAGGTGAAGAAGGGAACACCTATCTTCCCATTACCTACCAGGACTACACCACTAAGGCAATTTTGGACTCAGGTGCAGGAGTTGCAATTGCCACCACTTCCCTTTGGAAGCGTTGGGGCAAGCCGGCACTCAGGCCAACGAGGATGAAATTGCAGATGGCCGATGGTCACATAGAGAGACCCCTAGGATTGCTAGAAGGAATAACTCTCACCACTTGTGGTGTCGAGTTTGAGCATAGTTTTGCTATATGTGACTTCAGCAAAAATCATGCCTATGAGATGATTTTGGGAAGACCATTTATGCGACAGTTGCAAGTGGTACAGGATTGGGGAACCAATTCTTTGTACCTGCAGCACTTGGGTGTTACGACCAAAGTCAATCTCAAAGATTACTCTCATAGGGATGTACCTCCTATCCAGTGGAATCCCATCCATAGAGCCAAAGATGATACAGAATCCGTGCATTCCATAGGGTCTGGATCCTCCTGGATGCACGAAGACACTCACTTATGGATGTGCAAAGTAGCAGTGGAGGAAGAGAAGAGAGAAAAGGCCAGAGAAATAGGTGCAAACGAAACCCATAGACCCATTCAAGACCCAGCCTACGCACCTGTAGTTTTTCCAGACGAGGAATTTGAACCCCATGGCTGGGCAGAAATTTTAGCAACAATGGACGTAGCCATCAATGAAGAACAATGGACACCTCACTGTGATGAGGATGGCTATGATATTTCAGTCTTCTCCATTGAGCCAATCATGGGAGAGGCAGTTTTAGAAGAATGCGAACCGAGCCCTGATGCATTTGAGGATGCAAGTGACTCCGATCTAGAGTCAATCATTATGGACCCACCATTTGCATCAGATGAAGAATATTTCCATGAAGTAGAATTTCAACCCCAGAGGCATGGAGAGGTTACAAATGATGTAAGATTAGCAACCCATATGACCCCGAAGGAAGAAGGAAAGAAACGAAAGAAGAAAGAAGTCTCACCAGAGGAGGAAGAATCTTTGTTTGAGGTCCCGGAAAATTTTAAGAAGTATGAGATAGATGACAGGAGAGTCATGATAAGAATGCCTAAACGAGAAGCACAATCAGGAGAGGCCTATGATAACAAAGAAACCACCAAGAAAATAGTAGTGGCCATAGAAGAAGGAGAGGAGAGATGCACGTATATAGGCCATGATCTGACAGAAGAAGAAGAGCATGAATTGATTGCCTTGCTAAGAGAATACAGAGATGTATTCGCTTGGAGTTACAAGGATTTGAAAGGGGTTGACCCGGACATATGCTCACACACTATTCCCATGACCTCAGATGCTAAACCCTCTAAGCAAAAGCCTTATACATATAACGATAATTACGCCGCTAAGATCAAAGAAGAAATAGATAGACTGGTTGAAGCTGGATTTATCTATGAAATTGAGCACACTGAATGGGTATCCCCCATCGTAGTGGTGCCCAAGAAGAATGGCAAACTGCGTGTGTGCATTAACTTGAAAAAGGTTAATGCCGCCACAATTCGAGATAACTATCCGCTTCCCATCACAGAGCATCTCTTAGAAAGAGTGGCAGGCAAGGAAGTGTACAGCTTCCTTGATGGATTTTCTGGCTACAATCAAGTAGCCATAGCTCCAGAGGATCAGCATAAGACAGCCTTTGCCACAGAATGGGGCATTTTTGCTTTTAGAGTAATGCCATTTGGGCTTACCAATGCACCAGCTACCTTCCAGAGGCTGATGTGCCATGTGTTTAAGGAGTTCCTAAGGAAGAGTTTAGAAGTCTATGTTGATGATCTCTGTGCTCATTCCAATGTTAGACAAACCCATATTCCTGAACTCAGACAAATCTTTGACAAATGTAGAGAATATCAAGTCTGCCTGAACCCAGAAAAGTGCGTTTTTATGGTCAGGCAAGGCAAGATTCTAGGACACATAGTGTCAAAGAATGGCATATCTACGGACGAAGAAAAAGTGAGAGCCATAGCAGAGCTACCTAGGCCAAAGAATGTCAAGGAAGTACAAGCTTTCATGGGGCACTGTGGTTATTACCGACGATTTATACACATGTATGCTGTCATTGCAAAGCCCATGTACGGACTTCTGACAAACTTTGAGTGGACGGATGAATGTGAGAATTCCTTCCAAGAGCTTAAACGAAGATTATGTTCAGCACCAATCTTGACCACACCAGATTGGAATAAGCCATTCCATGTTCATGTGGATGCATCCAATTATGCTATTGGATGTGTGCTTGCACAACCTACTGGTGAAGGTAATATGGATCTTCCAATCGCCTATGCCAGTAGACAATTGAATGCGGCTGAACGAAATTATACCACTACTGAACGAGAAGGATTAGGCATGGTATATGCAGTTAAAAAGTTTAGACATTATTTGCTTGCAAATAAGTTTAAATTTTTTACGGACCATCAGGCATTGTTGTACTTAGTAAACAAGCCATGCAATACGGGAAGATTAGTAAGATGGTTTCTCTTGCTAATGGAATATGATTTTGAGGTTGTGGTGAGAAAAGGTAGAACCCACTGGAGAGCAGATCATCTCTCTAGGCTCACATCGGGAGAAGCCCCACAAGGAGTGTCAGATGACCTTCCTGATGCTTACTTGTTTAATTTGGAAGTGGTGCCGCAGTGGGCCAAGCCAATAGTACCAGTATTGACATACGGGCCTAATCATCCAGTGGTGAACACACGGAATAGAGAGATAGTAAAAGCCCAAAAATATCACATCATGGCAGGCAGCATGTACAAGCACACAGATCAAGGGATCCTGGCTTGTTGCGTAGAAGAGGATGAGTACGCTAAATGGTTGCAATTAGCACATGTAGGTGCGTTAGAGCAACACCATTCAAAGCAACGAACGTTGCAGACTCTAAAGAGATTCGGAGTGCATTGGCCAACTATGGAAGCGGATGTCCAAAAGTTGTGCAAGGAATGCCCAATCTGTTGCAATAAACCACCTGTGGAACATGCCACTCTCTATCAAGTATCCATTGTGCCAGATTGGAGTGAACCTCTAGTATCATTCTTGCGGACAAACACATTCCCCCCAGACATGACTCTAGCTAGGAAAAGGAATTTAGAACAAGAAGCCCTGAATTATTCACTCATAGGTGATAATCTATATAAGCGCGGTAAAGATGGTTACCTGAGATTATGTGTCCATGAGAGTGAATATCTTAAGATCTTAGAAACTGCTCATCAAGGTGTAGCAGGAGGACACTTTGGACCAGATCGGGTGATCAAGGCAATATTGTTTGCGGGCTTCTGGTGGCCCACCCTTCACATGGATGCACATACCTATGTGAAACGGTGTGATATCTGTCAAAGGACTCAGTATCCTATACGCAAAGATGAGATGCCACTGAAACCTATGATGGGTGGACGTGCATTCTCTAAGTGGGGAATAGACTTCGTAGGTCCTATTAATCCCCCAGCGAAAGGTTCTCATGCGGAATACATCATTGTGGCAACAGATTATCTCACCAAGTGGGTAGAGGTAAAAGCTACAACCAAGAACGATGCTCAAACAACTGCCAAATTCTTGTTTGAGAATGTATTCACGAGATATGGGCTACCTATAGAGCTTGTAAGTGATAGAGGCACTCATTTCTTGAATGAAGTGATTGAAAATCTACTCCAAGGATTCTTGGTAATACACAAGAAGTCTGCCCCTTATCACCCTCAAGCTAATGGACAAGCTGAGAGCACTAATAAGATCTTATGCAATGTGCTGACCAAATTAGTGAACACTAAACGCTCTGATTGGGACAAACAGCTACACCATGCTGTTTGGGCATATCGAGTTGCCTACAAAACGGTACTCCAAGCCACCCCCTTTCAGATGGTATTTGGCCAAAACGCTGTGCTACCCTTGGACTTCCTGATTCCTACATTGAGAGTAGCACAAGAGCACGAATGGACAGGTCATGAGCTCTCCTCTAGAATTTTTGACCTTGAACGATTAGGGGAAACAAGACTGCGAGCTGCTGCAGGCATATATGCTGCCAAGAAGAGACAGAAGGCATACTTTGATGCCCACGTAAAGGATAAGGGTTTGAAAGCAGGAGATCTAGTCTTAGTCTATACACTAAAACAACACGCGAGGAAGCTAGAAAAGAGAGGCTACGGACCTATGATCATCAATAGGATCTCCACGAGTGGAGCAGTACAATTAGCCACGTTAGAGGGTGATGTTCTCCCTAATTATATTAGCGGATGCAGAGTCAAGTTGTATCAGGAACCCCTCACGGAGGAAATGCTCAGCCGACTCAACACTGCTAAGAAACGCAAAGAGGAAGAGAAGCGAATTAGAGAAGAAGCTCAAGCAGAAGCTTTAGAACGCATCAGAAGGATGAAATTACGAAGGCAAGGTAGAGAGCAGCCTAGGACAGATGACTATGCAGACCAAGGATATCATATGGCAATGTGTGAAGTTGCAGGAACCAGCTCACCTAGGATAACTGATCGACGTCCTTTCGTAACCCTAGAAATAGGACAAGAAAAGAGTGCAAGGACTGTAAAAGCCTTGATTGACTCAGGTGCCGCCACTAGTGCTGTTAGAGTGTCTTACTGTCAAGAGTTACAGTTAACTGTCAATCCTGTGGAAGCATATCTCATAGGATTGGGAGGCGTGGAAACCCCTTGCATGGGCGAGGTGGAACTTCCCCTCTACATTCATGATGAGGCAATGACAGTTAAAGCACTAGTGTGTCAAGATGAGGATCTCATTGAACCTCTTGTCTTGGGTCAAGACTGGATCTATGACCAAGCAGTCAACTTAAACCTAAGAAGTGGACTTCTTCACGTATGGGTCAATCATAGTCGAATTACAATAGAGTTGGATAAAGGAACACTCAAGGAACTAGGAAAGGCACGGACTCCTGGTCCCTCCAGGGGTACACATGAAGATGACCATGCTGTTCTTGTTCAAAACCCTGTGTTGCAGAGGAATGATATTTGCAAAAAAGGAGTCAGGGATGCAACGGAACTCCCTTCTTTTCCAAAGGCCAGAAGGAGGCAACAACCAAAGGTGGAGCAAAGGCAAAAGAAGCAGAGTACTACCTATGCCGGACATCAAAAGAACCTGCGCAGCAGAATGTCCCAACAAGTGAACCAAGTGTGGGTGCGAAAAGGCGAACACCCGGTTGCAACCACGCCAACCGCACGGACAAAGCCTCTTATTAGTAACCAACAACACGTCACTAATAAGAAGTCTTTCGGAAATTCTGCTGCTAACGTGAAATCTATTTGGGTGCCCAAAAGGTCGATGAAGGCTAGCCCACAATCAAGACAAATTTGGGTGCCTAAGGCTTGTTTGAGGGCTCAGATAGCTATACCAAGAACACACCCTACACAGCATGATCCATCCACTCGCACAGCCTACATCCACTCCTTTTCAACACCAAGGCACATGAACACGAACAGAATCAGTTGTAAATGGGCCCCTAAAAGGCCTCAGGTTAAAGCTGACACACCTATAAAGCTCTCGAGAATCTCTACGGAACCACGAGTAAAACCCATCCACTGCATTTGGCAGCCCAAGACTTGTAACAAACCCCCTGACCCTATTGTAAATCCATGACCACCTACTAACCGCTTCACTCTCATCACATCATTTCGCTTAGCTCTTAGGTCTACCTAACTCCTAACTACACACACCAGCACCGAGCACTTATTAACTCCTAACCACTCCAGAACTTTAAGTTAATATTGTAACAAGGGACACCATGTCATTTTTGTGTCCATTGCAATGTTAACGTTTATTCATATATTCTCACAGAATCAGCTGCGACATTTTCAACATGGCGGAGGCCGCAGGAACTAGCTCTCACACAGAAACAAACCCGCAAGTGGTGGACTTGGACAGTTTACCCGTTTTGCCTGAGACAGTTGAAAGACCAGAAGAGTTGCAGGCCGTCAAAATCATACCTATTGCGGACCCTCCGCGTGGCCACACCATGCCCGTGGGAAAGACTTCACATTGGTTTACCGAGGTAGCAGGACCATTGGGGGAAGGAACGTATCTATGGGAATCAGAGTTGGACTACAATGGAAAGCAAGGCAGATACCATTTCTTTACAAGAGAATTTGAGAAGTTACAAAATGCGGAAGGTCTACGTCCGATATGGGAAAAAGCCGGATTGAGTGCCTATTTCAGTGCCCGACTCCCAAAACCTGACTTCATGCGATGCTACTATCTCATCAACACCTTGACTCCAAATCCGAACCCAAAAGGTGCAAGCTCATTTGTGATTCCATCTCTGACAAAGGGGAATGAGCTCAAGAGGTTTAGGCTATCAAACAATTTGGTGAGAGAAGCTCTGGATATGCGCGGCATGCATATTCCTACAGAAAAGGAAACCCTAGTACCGGACTACATGAAGAATCGAAGTCTCACCAAACTCAAAGACATGGTATCCATGACACCTAATATTGCAATACACCTTCGCATGTGCATGCAACACTTTGCTTTCCCGGCGCAGGATAGATTCACCATGCCGCACAAAAAGATTTGGTTTAGCCTGTATCTGGCAGAGACACAGAGCCTCACCATCAACCTACCCCACTGGATAATTGATCAGATACACTTAGCTCACAAACGCTGGCCGCGGAAACAGGTTTTATATGGTTGCTGTGCTCTGACAAGAATCATCTATAGGTGTTTGGCTTATGACATCCCAATCCAACGAGCCCTGATGTGGAATCGGGTAGAGCAGTTTCGAGGCAGGACATCCACTGGACCCCCTTCTAAGAAGATGAGAGGCACGGTCCAAGTCCCATGTGCTCAGCCACGTGGAGCGACCCTAACACCAGAAGTCACCCCGCCACCCCGAAGAGTCCGACCATTCACACTCCGACTACCAAGACGCAGCACCGATGGTTCCACTTTGATATTTCCTCCCATCCCAACGGATCTCGAATTTCCTAGTGGTGCACCATTGGACGAACTCACTAATGAAGACTTCGAACAACTATTACAAGATGTAGAGCTGGAGGCAGAAGAGGCACAACAAGCGGAAAATGTACAAACGCAGGCCACAACCTCCCAAGCACCTGTCACACCTGTTGAAGTGGAGGAAGAAGATGACGGAGATGAAGAACAGGAGGATGATGAGGAGGAGTATGATCAAGAGCACCAAGAGGAGCAACAAGAAGTGCCAGAACTTGTAGGTGCACCTGCATATACAGCTCAACTACGAAGGCTATACGACACTATCAAAGCAGTACAAGAAAGGCATCAGCTCTCTCTGGTATCAGGTCAAGCTTTGATGCAAGAAATGCTATCAGATGAAGGAGTGGACCAACATTTCATTGACACCCTCAAATTAGTGTCAGACTCCTTAGGAGTGCCAGAGGCTGTCCACACCGCAGTCCGCCAGTC
The DNA here is from genome assembly GCA_020310875.1 of Ceratopteris richardii. Lineage (NCBI taxonomy): Eukaryota > Viridiplantae > Streptophyta > Polypodiopsida > Polypodiales > Pteridaceae > Ceratopteris > Ceratopteris richardii. Next base: position 134,219,303 of record CM035414.1, read on the forward strand.
CGTAAGGTATGACAAACGCAGAGTGGACACATTACCACGAGCAGGTAAGACTATCAGGATACTCGTCACAGAACCGGAAGTACCCATTGAGACCACAACCACCCCCATAACCACCACTGACCTCTCCGCTGAAACCTTCGTTCAGACATCACCCATCTCACCCCAGCATCCTCCATCACCACCTTCTCCGCCCCCGCCACCACCTCCCACCTTGGAAGAAACGACAGTCATCACCTCTACCTCCACTTATAATCCATCCTCATTCAAATCATTCTCATTTCGAGAACCCACCTCACAAGACACCCTCTTCTCCTTCGTCACCAATCCCTTGTACACTTCGTCCCATCTATCCGCTGAACCCATGACTGGCCATCCCATAATTACCAGCGTAGTTGGAAACCCAGCACCCACGGAAGGAACCCTGTGTTTCCCGACCTACCCCCCAATACGAGTACCTCCATTCCATAACCCTCACTTCCCAGCTGGCCCCTACACCTCTTTCAACCGGACCTCACCACCCCAATACCCGTCCTTTGTGGAGCAGTTCTTCCGCTCTTCCATGTTTCAAAGGCACCTTCCTCCGATGTTCGCAACGACATCAATTTACACGGACACCACACTCACTTCACCTACCATACCCACCTATATGGTAGCCCCTGCACACACCACCTTGTCTGATCCAATGGACATTTCACCAACCACAGCACCTCTCCCCACGATTTCCCCACCTTCCCCTCCCTTGCCCCCCACCTCACCACTCACATCAGTGGCACACACAGCATTCACTACACCCCTACCCAATCCCACCTCCTCTGCATTTCAAACTATTTCCCTTGCATCTCATAATGTAAATAGTACGTTCGACACATTACTTCAGTGTGCACATCAGCTACAACAAGACTTCCATCAATTAGAAGAACGCAATGCTACCCTCCAGGCAGAATCTCAACGTCTCCAAGCTAGAGTCACCACTATTGAGGCTGACTACCTGACGCTCCTAGACGAGCATACCACACTACAGCAGGCTCATTCCGAATTAGAATCCAAGGCATCAACTGTAGATGACCAAGCAATCAAGGAACTAGAAACAGTGCTTCAAGCGCAAATGATATCTAACGCTACACTCAGACGCAACATTGGACTACTAAGAAAGCATATGGCAGCAGCACTAGAAGAGAACAAACGCCTTCAACAACAAAACCAAGATAATTTTGAAGCGGCTATGGAAGGAACCGTAGGAGCAACCATTAGCCCTACCAGATATAGAGCAGTTCCATCATAAGACATCCGCATCCTACTTGAGGAGCATGCAAATTTCCTGGAGTCATATGAAAAACTAGAGACTGAATGTGCCGATCTAAAGAAACAGTTAGCCAGTGTACCCACTGCTCAACAGGAGCCGGTAATCTTGCAACAATCTACAGAAGAAATGGAGACCCTTCGGAAACAGGTGGCAGAACTCCAAGCACGCCTCCTACCATATGAACGACCACCCTCGCCCATTGAAGAACCAGAACCTGAAACAATAGTGGAAATCCCCGTCGAGGACAGCTACGAAGAGCCCTACGAGCCTATGCCGACGCCTGGTGGTCGAACTACAGAAGAAGGACAAGACACGTTAGAAATTCAAGTTCCAGATTGGGTCAGAAGGGTCGAGAAAGTGGGTAAGACACATGATGATCGTGTGGCCGTGCAAATGCAATCTCTCACGAATCTGGAAGAAACGGTCCTTCGGTCTTCCTACTTTCAACAATTATCCCATCAACGGTTAATCACAATATCAGAATCGCAATACATGCCTTATTTTGTCTTACTACATGATTATAATGCAGAAGTCAAAAGACATACAGGGAAGGAGCCCACATTCGCTACTCAATTTGAGATAGGGGATTTACCGACCGATGCACGTGCCGGCTCGATTTTCCAACCTAATTGGCGTGCACGTTTACTCACCGATTACCCAGAGATGATGAGTACCTGGGCTACCATGCCACTCTACATCAAGTATAATCCATGCTATTGTCCAGTGGTACGTCGCAGATCCTGGCAAGCATTTGCAATCAAGGTACGCAACAATAAAGAGTGCTCCGCTTGGGTTAACTACCCGTATTTTGCTCCACCTCGAGGACCTCCAACCGTAGCCTACATGATATCAACCATTCGGCACTGGTCTGCACGCCTAAATAATGTACCTGATATAGCAGCGAAAATGTGTATGAAGATATTTGAGCTCATGACCATTGTCTTCAAAACCTTTCGGAATGTCCAAGCTCCATACATCTCCGCTCCTGGATTCGCTCAAGGCAACAAGGATTTAGTCTACGACATGAGCCAAACCCCCTCGGTCACTGTTATCTTTGCTTGGCATGCACGAATCAAGTACTTGCCCGCATGCTTCAAGCAAACATTTGAGGAAATGTTCTCTACGGGCTTCTGGGAATACAATTCCGAAATTTTCATTCCCAGACCCACACATTTGCTACATCTATTCGCAGTAGAACAAGCGATCCATGCAGATCAGTTACGTCTGCCACATCCGGACGTTCCAGGACCAATCGATTGGGATCGTATGATGACAGATTTGGCCAGGGGACTACGCTTACAAGAACATCAGCTTGCCACTCAGGTTGTGGAATATTACATCCAACACCCCCAGCAACAAGGGTCTGTCAGGGACGACAGACGCGAGAGAGGGGGGGGTGTTGAGAGCAGTATGGGCACCCAAGGACTGACTAGACAAGGAAGCCAGGGAACCCAAGGATTGACGAGACAAGGAAGCCAACGGAGAGAGTCAGAACAAGGTGAAGGAGTAAGTAGACAAAGCAGTCGACGCAAATCTGGCAGATAGGCCCTTCAATTTTTCCAATCTACATCTTTTAACAGTGATTCTTATCACTAACAATCATTGTAAATACCATTTCATATTTTTGTAGCTCCATTTTGTGCAAGCCAAGGAGTCCTTGAGCTTGAGGAGCCTTAGAAGTACCTACATATCAATTTTCGTATTTTTTAGACTCCGTTTGAGCCCTCAAATTGGCCTTGGAACCTAATTTTTAACTAGGCTGGACACTAGGTCTGGACAGGGCCAAAAGCTAGTCAAAAACTATAAAAAGAGCTAGAGAGCTCATTTTTGAGGTTGGATTGTAATTGAAACGAACTTGTAAGAGCATTTTGAAAGTAATCTAAAAGCTCCCTTGATTCTCACTCTTTGTCTTGCCTTGTGTGCGCGTGTGTGTGTATGTGTGTGCATGCTAGTGTGCTTCTCACTCACGCACTTGTGCCGCTACTTGCTCGAGGTCTTCATACCATCCTCACGTCTTCCCGGATTGACATTAAAGGAGGTGCTACTCATCATTGAGCTACAGGTGGTGAGCTTCCTCTTTCAATAACTGGTTGAGCTTGTGGAGGTAAAGAAACTTGTGGTTTGTTTACCAACTGCTCTAATCGTTCTAGTAAGCCCTGGAAATGCAAATCCCCTTTGACAGAGTTTGTCTGATTGAACTTTTGACTAGTCTCAAGTATAGCTTGAGCTTGTTCTACCATTTTCATGCACATTTTCATCCGTTCAATCTCTAAGTCCGCTCTAGGGTAACTCTTGTCTAGGTTTGCAGCTGTAGGCCCTTCTTGAAGTCGAGCCTGGTAGGCCTTGAACATCATGTCCAAGCCTTCTGGGGTTGGATCTGCAAGAAAAGACCCTGGTTGCGGTCTATTTACAATGGGTGGTGGGGTGCGATGAGGTGGAATGGATGGAGTTTCGGCATGCGAGGGGTTTTGAGATGCAATGTCTTCTATTTTTGTTTTTGCGTCTTTCAAGCTTTCTTCTAGTTCCGATAACTTTTTATTCCACTTACGATTGGCCTTTTCTCTGGTATCCTTCCATGTTCTTGTTTTCCTCTTACTAGGCTCTCCTGATTCACTCGACTCCGATTGCTCTGCTGGTTTATCTTGTTTTAATGCTTGTGCCCTAGTGACTGCCTGTATAGGTGCCACATTACTGCTACTTGAACTTGAATCCGCCACTAAGCCTACCACATTAATGGGTGTAATCTTGGGTGCGCTGGAGGGGTTTCTTGGACAATCTCTAGGGAGATGGTCTTTGCCACAATCAGGGCAAAAAGCCTGTATTGTGATAGCCTGTCCTTGACTCTGAGATGATGGGTGGGGACAGTCACGAATGAAATGATCACCTTGACATCTAAAACAAGATCCTCTAGGGGCTTGTGGTCTCATTTGTCTCAATTGGGGCCTAGGGTTAGGATTTGTGTACATGACATTGGAGTATTCTGGCTCCCAATTTTGCTCCATAGGTGGTGCCTCATATTGATATGAGTAAATCTCACTATGTTCAGGTGACTCTGTGTAATACGCATGTGGACTACCTTCATGGGAGTAGCCTGAACTATGAGCATGAGAATCATTATCTGGTATCAATGGGGTTAGGGGCACCAATGCTCTATTTGGATTTTCCTCTCCCACAGCATATTTGACTGGAATCACGTTGGCTGGAGCTTGTGGTTGGTTTCCCAAGACAGGTTGTGGCCTATATGGTACCTGATATTGCTGTTGTGGTCTATAATATGGCTGTTGGTATTGGTTCTGATACCTACCTTGTGGGTAAGGTTGCTGATAATTCTGTCTAACAGCCTGCCTATTGTAGGGACAATCTTGAGCCGTGTGGTTTGTGTATTTTCTCTCAATAGTGCAATATGGAGCATTCCTTTCTCTAATGTTTTGGTTTTGCATTGGGCATACATTAGCCATGTGGTCGCCCCCACAAGTATAACACCGATTCACTGGAGTGACTCTCTGTGTTTGTTTATTTTGGACTCCCAGCTTCTTGGCAACTTGCTCAGCTATCTCTTCTATTTCTGTGGAGATCTTTGAAGTATGACTAGTAGAACTATCCGAATCTTTGTAGAGTTTGGACAATCCTAACTCCTCACCCAAGTTATCTTCTATGTCGATGCACGTCCGCACGCACTCTTCTATGGATCTAGGCTCTTTCAAGTACACATATGATCTTAATTTTGTGCTCAGTAAGCCATCTAAGAACAAAGCAACTTGTTTAGCTGGTGTGGGTAACTCTGGAGTAGGGCATCTTTCTAGGTACTGTCTGAACCTTCTACCTGCCAGTCGCACTGTTTCTTGGGGTGTCTGCTTGAAACTGTGGATCAGGGACGATGTGTTATGCCTGATACCACTCTTGGAAAATTCTACAATGAATTCGTCTAGCAGTTGACCTATATCGCGATAGTTGCGACTACTCAGTGGTTGAAACCAAGCCAAGGCAGTGCCCTTAAGAGTCAAACCAAATGCCTCGTACTGGGTGAACAAGTCCTCAACCTGTTCAGCTCTTAACACTTGTTTGAACTCGGCCACATGATCATAATGATCTCCTGACCCGTCAAAATAATTCTTCATTGCCTTGATCACTTGAGTGGGTCTAAGGGTTCTTGGGTGCTCTCGGGGTCTAGGCAATGGAAAATCATGTTCATCTCTTTGTTGCCTATGTGCTTGATGTCTCTCTCTTTCAGGTCTTTCATTTTCAAATCCTGATCTATTCCTGCCTACGGTGTGTGCAAAACTTACCTCAGGTCTCTCTCTAGCTCTTTCTCTCTGAGCTTCATGAGCGTGGGATGATCCTACTCCTTGGAGGCCATGGGAAACATTGGATCTTGGTGGGGGGAAAATCAATTCATTCTTCCAAGTATATGCATGTCTATCATGTTCTGTTACCAAGAATATCTTCTCTGATGTGTTATCCAGGTAGACAACTTTGCCTGGTATCTCAGGATTTTTGAATTCATAGATGATAACTATGCCCAATTGGCTAGGTTGATCTGGCTTGAATCTCCAAAAGGCTTCCTCTGTTTCTCTATTCAAAAATAGTTCTATGCTTTTGTTGTCTTGAGGGATCCAGTCCGGAGTGATCACTCGGGTCAAAACTGACTTACCTCTAGGAGTCTGGGGTCCTTGTCCTACATTTCCTTGTTCTAGGTCTCCTATTTCATTCTCAGGAATGACATTTCCAAACTCATCAGTCCTATCTGGTAGGTTGGTGACCACATACATGGTTCCTTCCTTATCAATGTATGAACCCTCTTCGAACTTGACCACCGGGTGTTCAAGTCCAAAGGATTGATCTGGATTTTTGAGTTGGACCACTGATCGCCTCAGACCATCCTCATAGATGCGAGCACCTAATTGGTTGGTCCGAATATATTCCAACTGTGTCTTATAGGGACCTTCTGGTGTTTGTAGATGGGCAGTCCCTGAGCCACCTGCAGGTTTTCCCATACTAAAAGACATTTCTGAATCACTTGTGTCTGAACTTAGTAAAAGATGACCACTTAGTTGTTGTGCCCAAGACTTGGATGTATGGTTGACACTAGCCTCAGAAGATCTAATGCTTTGTTTATCCTTGCCTAAGTGTCTACCAGATCTCAGGTTCATAAGCTTTAGTCAAGAGTCCAAATTTTCCCTTTGGTATGGTTCAAAATTCTTTGGAGCCCCCTTGGTTTCCTAGTTCCACTTGAAGCCCAACTTCAAATTATCCTATCTGAAAATCAACGCATTATTCTTATAAATAACAGTTGAGGTCATGTAGGATTCGAAACGAGCTTTCCAACGAGCTATAGAGCTCAAAAAATGGACTCTGGATGAAAAAGTTATGTCAAATCAGGCTCCTGGGGTCAAAACAGGCCAACAGGACCTTTTGAAAAAATCGCGATTTTGTACCTTGAGAATCGTGTTCACAAAATCGTGTTTTCACAAAATCGTGTTTTGAAAATCGCGATTTTGAATAGAAAATCGTGTTTTGAAAATCGCGATTTTGATCACAAAATCGTGTTTCTGAAAATCGTGTTTTTTGACATGAAAATCGCAATGTTGAGCACAAAATCGTGTTTATGAAAATCGCGATTTTGAGCACAGAATCGTGTTTTAGAGAATCGTGTTTTTTGACATGAAAATCGCGATTTTGAGCACAGAATTATGTTTTTGAAAATCGCGATTTTGACTCAGAGAATCGTGATTCACAAAATCGTGTTTTTTGCTGAAAATCGTGATTTGTGAGAATCGCGATTTTGAGCCCGCTGAAAATCGTATTTTCTCAGAATCGTGTTTTTGGCATGAAAATCGCGATGTTGAGCACAAAATCGTGTTTTTTGAAAATCGCGATTTTGAGTAGGGAATTGTGTTTTCTCAAAATCGTGTTTTTTGCTGAAAATCGTGATTTGTGAGAATCACGATTTTGAGCCCGCTGAAAATCGTATTTTCTCAGAATCGTGTTTTTGGCATGAAAATCGCGATGTTGAGCACAAAATCGTGTTTTTAGAAAATCACGATTTTGAGCAAAAAATCGTGATTACACAGAATCGCCTTTTTTTCACAAAATCGTGTTTTTTTACTGAAAATCGTGATTTTTTGAGAATCGCGATTTTGAGTAGGGAATCGTGTTTTCTCAAAATCGTGTTTTTTGACTGAAAATCGTGATTTGTGAGAATCGCGATTTTGAGCACAATCACAGAATCGTGATTCTGAGAATGACCTCAGAATCGTGATTTTTTCAGCCAAATTTTAGGCGGGAAAACAGAAAATCGTGATTTTTCAAAAAAAATTTGAATTTTCACAGAATCGCGATTTTCATCACAGAATCGTGTTTTTTGGCGAGAAATTCAAATTTCTGAGCGCCGGCTATGGCGAGCTCCGTATGAGCAAAAAATCATGAAAAAAACACAGCGCTTGCTCTCCCTTGCTTCTCCTAACTCCTTCCCACACAATAATGCATGAAAAATGGTATGAAGATGGTGAAAATGCACTAAAAAACAAGAATTTTCTATGAAGAAGAAGATGGAAGAAGGTGGAGATGATGATGATGATGAAGATGAAGAGGAAAAAACAGAAAATGAACTGAAATGATAGTTTTTTTACCTTCCAACGTCGCAAATCTACGATCTTACCATCACAACGCTCGTCCTCGAAGCTCTCTCCCCGGCAACGGCGCCAAAATTTGGTGTATCTCAAGTGTAAGCACCACCTCCTTTACTTGTCAATCCGCGGAGACGTGAGGACCGGTATGAAGACCACGAGCAAGTGAAGGCACAAGTGCGTGAGTGAAAGCACACAAACATGCACACACATACACACACACGCGCACAAAGTAAGATCAAAGAGAGGAACAATGGAAAGCTTAGATTGCAAAAGAGTTCTCTTACCAAAGTTCTATTCTAACAAGCTAACCTCAAAAATGAGCTCTCTAGCTCTTTTTATAGTTTTTTGACTAGTTTTGGCCCTGTCCAGACCTAGTGTCCGGCCTAGTTAAAAATTAGGTTCCAGGGCTTATTCGAGGGCTCAAACGAAGTCTAAAAATTATGAAAATTGGTACGATGGTACTTCTAATACTCCTCAAGCTCGAGGACTCCTCGGCTTGAACAAAATGGAGTCATAAAAATAGATAATGGTATTTACAATGGTTTTTAGTGATGAAAATCACTATTTTTGTAGGGAATTCTTCTGAAAATTTGACATACACTTCTTGGAGCTCCCTACTTGCTCCCTTTCCTTGTGTGTCTACCTTTTGATGTGCTTCCATGCTTTGTCCTTGACTTTGAGCTTCAACATCACTTCACTCTATTCACATCCAAGAGAGGAGATGAGCATTCATGGGTCATCGGCTATCTTTGAGTGAAACCCTGTTGTGTTCACACCTCACGATAGCATCTACTATTGTCGCCCGATCATAGGCTCAGCTCCGATACCAAATTTGATACTCCGATGAGCCTCCTACTTTTGGAGAACTCCTACATGCACTTCAAGATAACTGAAGATGATGACCGGCTGAAAAAATGGAACACACACGGAGATAACTTCTTGATTGTCCTCCCAGCTACGTGTTCACTTCTATTATTCCCCCTCTACTTACCGGCAATACTCATTGTCTCTCACATGAGTGCCACTTGGCACTCATGTGAGTATCCTACTCAATAAATCTAAGAGGTGGTTTACACCTCTTACTCAAGACTGATGAGTACTACTCCATGTTGCATATTTACAATATTATCAACTGAGAAATGACCTATAGCTGCTCCAACATGAGAAATTTCCAATATAGGAAGGTATTCTCCCTTGTGAACACACATTTGTAATTGAGTATCCTTTCCTCGTTTGAAAAGTTGTTTTCCCATGAACACATAATCTTTGCATTGTCCTTATAGGGCTCTCTTTCTAGCTTAGCTGGCTCCTTTGGGGTATGTATATGAATTCAACAGGTCAACTAGTGGCTTGCTCCATTCAAGTTCTATTTTTGAATAGCACAAATATGAATGTTCATCATGTGTAGAGGCTAGGCATATATTGCAATCAATCACATATTTGTATACATACTTTTGCATATCTAGCCAATATACTCCTAATCTCTTTAATTCTTGAGTTGTTCCCACTTATACCTTTATGTATTTTCCATTTATTCTCATGAGCTTGTCAAATTAAATTTGTTCTCGCCTCATCATCTACACCTCTTAGAAGCACTCCATTAGAATCTTTGAAATATAATCTACTTGCCACAATGTGAAGGTTTCTTACTTTCAAAAGATCTTACTTTTTTCTAATTTGACTCCATGACTAAGTCTATGTGTGAGCATAGGCACCAATTTTTCAGCCCATGTTGGACATACTTCGAAATTGAATAGGCAAGTATCTTGCAATTCATTAGGTACTCCTGTTGGTGGCTCTCCTATTGGTGGTTCTCCTATTGGTGGTTCTCCATGAGTCATTCTAGATAGATGATTGGCTATAACATGTGTGTTTCCCTTTTTGAAAACTACCTCGAAATCAAATTCCATGAGCAAAAGAAACCATTTAACTAGCCATCATGTGTTGCAAGCTTTATTGAACAAGTACAATAAGTGTTTCTCGTAAAGGTATTAGTGCTAAAGAAAACCGGTAGGCTTCGTTGACCGGTTAGGTTTTGCAAGTTTTTGCTTAAGCCTTTAGGCGCCGTATAAAAAAATTGCACTTGTTGGGTAGTAGGTAGTGTCAAAGTTTCTTTATTGCATAGACCATCCCTAACCCTTCTAGTTCTATCATAGTTTTATTTCGTTCAGGTTGTTTTAATTGACTACTTGCATATGCAATAGAATGATCTAGTTTTCCCTCATTGGCTGGTTGTGCAAATATGCATCCAATAGAAAAATTTGATGCATCCACATGAATATGGAATGGTTTATTCCAATTAGGCACCTTCAAGATGGTTGTTGAACTCAATCTTCTTTTTTAATTCATTGCATGCTTGTTTGCATTCATCACTACATTTGAATTGAGTCAATACATCATACAAGGGTTTTGCTATGATTGCATACATATGGATGAATTGGTGATAATACCCATAGTGGCCTATAAAGGCTTGCACTTCCTTTAGATTCTTAGGTGAAGGAAATTCTAGGACTACCTTGATTTTATCTCCATCAGTAGAGATACCATCTTTGGACACTATATGTCCAAGTATCTTGCCTTGCCTTACCATAAAGACACATTTTTTGGATTCAAACACACTCGGTATTGTTTGCATTTATCAAATATTTGTCTCAATTCTGGTATATTAGCAAATCATTGAGAAGAGTAAGTACATAGGTTATCTATGTAGACTTCCACACTCTTCCTTAGAAATTCCATAAAGACATGGCATATGAACCTCTAGAAAGTGACTAGGGCATTAGTTTGGCCAAAAGGCATAAGCCTAAAAGCATATACTCCACATTCAATAACAAAAGAGTTTTATGTTGGTCTTTAGTAGCAATAGCTACTTGATTGTCCTAAAAACCCATCATGGAAGCTATATACTTACCACATGGTTGGGTGGAAATATTGGCAACATTAGATGTGTGCGTAATCGAAGAAGTATTGACCATGAAAAATGTGTAGATGAAGGGGGATATGATTTAAGTCTATACATGGTAGTAATCCAAGAAGCAGATGAAGGTGGGATAATAGAAAAGGAACTAAATGAGGATCATGAAAGTATAATAATGGAACCTGAATTTGATTCAAAAAAATAGTATCTAAAAGAAGTTGAAATGAATAATCCAATGGGAAATTGTAAGATCTTCTCCATAGAAGAATACCATCAAAACCCTAATAAGGAGACTAATGAAACTAAGGAAGAAGATCAACAATGGGAATATTTCAAAGTTCTTGAATACTTCAAGAGATACGAGGTAGAAGAGAGAAAAATCACTATTCAAATGGTTAAGAGAGAGGCACAAGAAGGAATGGCATATGAAAACAAAAATCAAACCAAGAAGATCATCGTGACCCAAGAATTGTTGATATATTTAGGTAGTGATGTGTGTGAACACTCTAGGACCGCCGGGGCACTTTTTTCCCTCTTTAGGAGGTTTTTTTCCCCCGGCTTGTATATACGCCTATTGCCCTAATGGGCTACTCATCTTTGTACATTCTCTAGTAATACATTCAGTCTTGTGTGTTGTGCTCCAAGCTTCTTCCTCTTCCTTGTGCTGTTCACGTGCTTCCGCAGACGTCTAACTCCAACAATTGGTATCAGAGCAGGTCGTTGCTTCTTCTAGGGTGCCGTCGACACTCCTCCGTTTGCAGTCTCAGATTCGCACAAAATTTGGTGAGCATACTCAGGGTGTTTCCGAGATCAAAACATCTTCGCTTTGTGGTGCCGAAATCGCGATCTGAGCTCGTTTCAGCCTCCGAACGCACTATCGCAGTGCTTGTGCAGGCTATTTCGTCCTTTTGTGCCAAAGGTATATACCAGTTTCTGTTCGCCAGTTTAAGCGTCTCGAAGTCTGCTACAGGTCTAGCAGAACTCGTCTGGGCAGTTCTGTTCAACTTTTTGAGATACAATCAATTTTCTGCATCAAGGTATTTTAGTCACCGGCCATGGCTGAAAGCAATGATGTATTCCGTATGTTGGCTGTTGAGGATAAGTTGGATGGTACCAACTACCCATTATGTGCTTATATGATGCGACATGTACTGGTTGCAAAAGGATTGTGGAACATTGTGCAGGGTGTTGAAAGACGTCCTGTTACACCTGTAACGACAGGTACTGCAAATACAGGTGTTGGAGCTGATGAAGATGGTGTCGAAGATGATATTCCGCAGATTCCTGTTCGTGCTGCTGTTTCTGTTGCACCTACTGCAAAGCAGATTCGTTGGGATGGCAGAGATGCCCAGGCACATGCATTGATAGCTTTGTCTGTCAAACGTGCCATTATTCCTCACATTCGCTCTTGCAGAACACCAAAGGATGCTTGGGATACACGTACCACTTTGTACCAGGCTAGGAATGAGGCTCGTGTTGCTTACCTCCGAAAACAGTTGGAGAGTGAGCACATGAATGAAGGTGATTCGATGGACAGTTTTCTTACAAAGATCAAAGACCTGAAGGAACAATTGATTTCTGCTGATGAGGTTATACCAGATAGCTCACTTGTGCAGACCGTTCTGAATGGCCTTCCTGATTCATATCAGAGTTTTGCCTCTACTCTTCGATTGATGATGAAAGGCAATCCGAATGCCTTGTCATTTGAGGAATTAGTCTCTGTTCTGTTGCAGGAAGATCAGTCCAGGCAGAACAGGTCCATTATGCATGTTGCAGATCAAGCTTTCCTGGCTAGTCAGAAGGGCAAAGGAAAATGGAGCTCTTCTACTAGTAAGCAGAAATCAGCAAATGCTGCACAATCGAAGAACCAGGATAAAGATGAGAAGAAATCAGAAAAGCATAAATTGTTCTGCAAGTACTGTAAAGGAAATGATCATATTATAAAGAACTGTCCAAAATTGGCTGCTAAAGAGGCAAAGAAGGAAGAGGCTGGAATGGTTGTTGCAGAGGCCTCTACACCAAAAACAGAGTCTGCAAATCTTGTGCAGGAAGAAGAATGGGCGTTTACTACTGTCTGCAGTTTTGACCCATCTTCTCATGATCAGTGCATGTCTGCAGTAGACTCAGATGTTTGGTACTTTGACAGTGGGGCGACCAAACATATTACCTCGAGCCTGCCCCTACAGGGAATACTGTCACATGCGCCAATAACTCCTCTTATCCTGTTATGGGAGTTGGTAAGATCATTCTAACTACTGCTGATGGTAGTTCTTTCACTTTGTCAGATGCTTTATTTGTGCCAGGGATCAAAAAGAACCTGTTATCAGTTTCTGCATTAGCCAAGATTGGCTTGGTTGTGAAATTCGTTGATGACAGGTGTACAGTCCATGATCTCTCAAATGGCGATGTGATTATTGCTTCTGGCATTTTATGTCGTGGGCTGTATAAGCTCATAGACTATGAAAGATCTGTGAATGATTCGGCATGTGCAGTTCATGATTCTCAGGCTATGTTAGATGCAAAGCTTTGGCATGCACGCTTTGGTCATCTGAATTTTGCTAGCTTGTTACGCCTGCAGAAATCTGAAATGGTGTCCTCTTTGCCCAAACTTGAGGCACCTGGAAAACATGTTTGTGAAGGCTGTATTTTGGGCAAAATGCAGCGTTCTTCCTTTCCAAAAGATGGTTCAGTTCGGGCTATGCAGAAATTGCAGCTTGTACATAGTGATGTCTGTGGTCCTATGCAGACACCCTCTTTTGGAAATTACCTTTACTTCGTGACTTTCATTGATGATTTTTCCAGGCATGCATGGGTATATCCACTCAAAGCAAAGTCCGAAGTGTTCATGTGCTTCAAACAGTTTTTGGTTTTGGCTGAAAATCTATCAGCATGTAAAATGGGCACCCTCCGTTCTGATCGAGGGGGGGAATATATGTCTTCAGATTTTAATGCATTTCTGGCTGAACGTGGGATAAAACACCAGTGTACAGTGCCGTATACACCTCAACAGAATGGAGTTGCTGAACGAAAGAACAGGTCACTCATGGAGATGGCGAGGTGCATGGTCAAAAGTCAGGCTTTACCACATAGTTTCTGGCTTGAGGTTGTCATGTGTGCAGCATATGTACTGAACAGGTGTCCCACGAAAGCGTTGCAGTCTATCACTCCATATGAGGCTTGGCATGACCGCAAGCCATCTGTTGCTCATCTGCGTGTTTTTGGTTGTTTGGCATATGCATTAGTGCCTGAACAACATCGCAGAAAATTGGATGATAAGGCAGTAAAATGTATTTTTGTTGGGTACAGTTCTGAAAGTAAAGGCTATCGTCTGTATCATCCACAGACTAAACGCATTCTGGTTAGCCGTGATGTTGTCTTTGTGGAAGATGCTATTCAGCCATTGCTTTCATGTACTAAGGAGACATCTGTTAGCTCCAAAGACATGTATGATACTTTGATGCCTCTTTTTACAGGTGGACAGGCTAGTGCTGGTCCTAATGAGGCAACTTCTCAGCCTTTGCAGGTTTCATATGATGATGCAGATCATGCCATTTCTGATGCAGATTTACATGATGCACTTGTTGATGAGAGAGCTGATATTGAACAGGCAAAAACTATGCCAAAATGGCTGGTGCAGACTTTGCGTGACAGCAAATTAGATGCACCTTTGTCATATCGTACTCGTTCAGGCTCTCATAGTACCTCCTTTGCATCAGATTGCTATGCTATGGCTGCATCTAGTCTCTGTGATGAGAATGAGCCTGTTTCTTTTGATGAAGCACAAAATTCAGAAAATTGGATGGCTGCTATGCAATCTGAATATGATGCTATAATGAAGAATGGTACATGGTCTTTATGTGACTTGCCTCCTGGCAAGAAGGCCATTGGCACTAAGTGGGTATACAAGCTGAAGCGTAAACCTGATGGTACAGTTGACAGGTATAAGGCTAGGCTTGTTGCAAAGGGTTATGCGCAGGAAAGAGGCATTGATTTTGATGAGACCTTTGCACCTGCATGCCGTATGACTACTGTTCGGAGCATTTGTGCACTTGCAGCCCATCATGGTTGGAATGTACATCAGTTGGACATTAAAACAGCATTTCTGAATGGTGACTTGCATGAAGAAGTGTATGTTTTTCAGCCCCGTGGCTTTGTGTAGAAAGGGCATGAAAACCAGGTGTGCAGGTTAAAGAAGGCGTTATATGGTTTAAAGCAAGCACCACGTGCTTGGTATGAGAAAATACATGCCTATCTGATTGCACATGGTTTTGAGAACAGTCCAACTAAAAGCACCTTATATGTTAAGCGTGCTAATGATGTGCTTTTGATCATTGTTGTCTATGTAGACGACATGCTGCTCACTGGTCCCCTTGAGAAGCATATTGCTGATTTCAAGGCTGATTCGCATGCCTCATTTGAGATGTCTGATTTGGGGCATTTGCATCACTATTTGGGCATTCAGTTTATGCAAGTTGATGGTGGAATGGCTTTGTGTCAAACGAAATATATTGACACATTATTGCAACGTTTTGGCCTTGAAGACTGTAAGCCTATTGCCACTCCTATGGAGACAGGTTTACGATTGAGTCTTCATGATGCTGGAGATGCATTTGATGCTGTTCTCTATCAGCAGGCTGTTGGATGCTTGATTTACTTATGCATTACTCGGCCAGATATTCAGTTTGCTGTCTCACAGATGAGCAGGTTTATGCATTGCCCAGGAGTCACGCATTGGAAAGCGGTTAAGCGCATCTTTCGCTACTTGAGTGGTACTCGGCTACTTGGGTTGTTTTATCCCAAGGGGGGATCACTACCGCCAGATTTGCATGCTTTTTCTGACTCAGATTGGGCTGGTTGCTATGACACTCGTGTGTCCACCAGTGGTTTTTGCTTCATGCTTGGTAGCTCATGTATATCTTGGTTGAGCAAGAAGCAGCCTACTGTGGCCACTTCCAGTTGTGAGGCTGAGTATAGGGCAGCTTTCACAGCGACTGTTGAGTGTGTGTGGATCAGACGCCTTATGGCTGATTTGGGTGTTGGCCAGTCTTCTGCCACCACCATCTTCACTGACAGTCAGAGCGCATTGGCAGTTGCGAGGAACCCTGTGTTCCATGCTCGCACTAAGCACATTGAGGTGCATTATCACTATGTCAGGGAGCGGTTCTCTGCTGGGGAGATCAGCTTGGCATATGTGCCCACGCAGGAGAACATTGCAGACCTTTTCACGAAGGCTCTGCCTAGGGAGAAGTTTGAAGCTTTCCGCAAAGCTTTGGGCTTACTTCCTTTTGTGGAGTGATTTCCACATAGCTCGGCACTTCCTTATACATGAGTGCCAGCTCCTTGTTCACCGCATCACTCCCAGGGGGGATTTGTTGATATATTTAGGTAGTGATGTGTGTGAACACTCTAGGACCGCCGGGGCACTTTTTTCCCTCTTTAGGAGGTTTTTTTCCCCCGGCTTGTATATACGCCTATTGCCCTAATGGGCTACTCATCTTTGTACATTCTCTAGTAATACATTCAGTCTTGTGTGTTGTGCTCCAAGCTTCTTCCTCTTCCTTGTGTGTTCGCGTGCTTCCGCAGACGTCTAACTCCAACAAGAATATGATGAAGAACAAGAACTAGTAGAGTTACTACGAGAGTATAGAGACATTTTTGCATGGACATATAAAGATTTGAAAGGAGTAGATCCAATGATTTTCTCTCATAGGATCCCTATGATTCTTGAACAAAGACTTCAAAACAAGGACCATATACCTACGATGATGTGTGCTCAGACAAAATCAATAGCATCTGGATTCATATATGAGCTTGAACGCATCGAATGGATTTCTTCTTTAGTGTTACTACCCAAGAAAATGGGAAATTGAGGGTATGTATTAACTTGAAAAAGGTTAATGCCACCACTATCAGAGACAGTTATCCACTACCAATCACTAATCATCTTTTGGAAAGAGTAACATGCAAGTTTTTTCAAGAAATACTTGAGGCATATAAGCAGGGTCTTCTATGGTTCGCTCCCCTTCTTGCTATGGCTTCAAACACTAGAGCCTTTTTTCTTCTCTTTGGGCAGCTTTGCAAGTCCATAGTTGGGTGTCTTTGTTCATCCAAGATTGATCATTATATCCGTCACTATGGATTGATACATCATCTTCCTCTTTATGGATGGTATTCCATTTAAGAGGTGGAACATCCCTATAAGAGAAGTTTTGGAGGTTTATCTTGGTCGTTGTGCCTTGATGTTGAAGGTACGAAGCATCTTGTCCCAAGTCTTGAATGTCTTTTAACTATCTCATGAAAGGTCTTCCTAGGATAATTTCATAGTTGCCTACCTTGCCAAATTGACATATGGTTAAATTATGCTTGAAATCTACTCTAGACGTAGTCGAGATCACATTTTCTAGGAGTCCTAAGGGATGCTCTACATGGCAGTCTGCCAATTGCAGTTTCATTCATGTCAGTCTTAAGGATACTTTTCCTCATTTTTCCCAGATTTTCTTAGTAGGTATTCCTACTCTAGCACTAGTGTCTAATATGGATTTATTCATGTACCCTTGAAAAGTGATTGGAAGGAAACTATTTCGTTCATCACCCTCACTGAAATCCCCTACTTTATCCACATGTATTTTGATTGTTGGATTTTCTTCAATATTTCTCTCCTTATCTCACGTATTTTGTTCTTTCAAGTTTAGTTGAGTGGCTAACTTATTCCACAATTAGGGCTTTACTTGCAAAAGCTCTTCTAAATTTAAAGATCAATGAACTTTAGCCTTTTTCGACTCTTCTAGAGTGGTTGACACTTCCTCAGAAGCTCTCTTGTCCATGCATCTCAATGTGGGAGGATGGAAGAAATTTGATTTGTGTTCATACTCACACATGTAATTTGGAAGTGTAGTGAAGCTAATTTCTTTGTCTATCTCAAGGTATTGATTAGAAAATTTCTCTAATTCTACTTCTTATTCCATCATTGGTTGATTTGTAGAAGCATCTAGTTCTATGAAGGGAGGGATATCACCTTCAATCTTTTTCAATCTATCGTATGTGACCAGTTTTCTTCTACCTCGAGAATTAAAGAATCAATCTCCATGTTTTCTAGTCATGTTTACTCTTCAATTGTTTTAGATGGTTCTGGCTTCACTTGCTTTGAGTTGAAGTTTTCTAGCCATTCCCATAATTCTTTCTCTTGAACTCTCATCTCCGAAATGGTTGGTATTGATTTTTCTAGCTTAATTTGAGCGATTTCAATAATGTTCTTACATATTTCCAATCTTTCCATTTCTAGACCTCCTCTAGGGTAACATCAATCATGATGTTCTAGACTAGGTTCTTCCTCTATCCTATACTGATAAGCTTTCAACCACATTTGTAAATCTTCAAGCATAGGATCCCACCTAGTCCTTCATTTACTCTTCCTTCTTTACCACAATATTATTATTTTTGTTAGGCTGATTTGAGTAGACTATATGTCTTATACAGATTTTTCTTTTTCTTTAGCCGATTTCTTCATCCATTTACTTTTTATTTTTTCTCTTCTAGTTTTCCATTTTTGAAATTTTATTCTTCCTTATAATTTTTTACTATTCTTCAGAGTATTTTACTACTTGGGGTAAGGATTCTCGTTCCTTTTCACTCATGGGGGTCTTGGATCTTTGATCACGAAGGTTTTCTTTATCTTTTGTAGCTTTATCTCTTGTAATAGCCTTCAATGGCACCAGATGTTCTTTGTCACTATCGGAGAACTCTATTACTTCAATCACATTGATCTGTGTAGTGGAAGATTTGCTCAAGGGATTCTTGGGACAATCACTAAACAAGTGTGCTTTTTCACAATCACTACAATAACCTTCCCATACTTTTTGAGGGTGTCGGTGGTAGGACATTGTGCACTCCCTAATAAAATGATCTCCTCCGCATCTTCAACAAGGTATTCTTGGTGCAAGTGGTCCATCGATTGTCTTACTGGAGCTTGGGCTCTAGGTGAAACATACATTATGTTGTCATATTCAAATCCATATGAATCTCCATAGCCATCATACTCATAGTATTGTTGTTCATAAGTTCACTCATATTCTATGGGATTGTGGTCATAGACATAGTAATCACCATAGCTCTTCTCATAACTTTGTCTCCTACTTTATGAGCTTGTCAATGAGGTCAAACTCTTTCTAGGTTCTCTTTTGATTGTGTGTACTTGACAGGCACCATATTTTTAGGGTGGGGCGGTTGTTGTCCCAACACTGGTTGAGGTTGATCATACCCTTGATACTCATAAGGTCTCTGAACCATTGGGGGTCCTTGATATGGAGCATACCTTGGAGCCTACCTGATTTTTTCTCTTGGTTGATATCCATAAGGCCTAAATTGAGGAGTTTGTGGTTGCCCAAGTTGTTGATTGTAAGGGAAATTTTCAATAGTGTGATTGGTGTATTTTTGCTCAATATGGTAGTGGAGATTTGGTCCTTGCATGGGTGGTCTTGCATAAGGGTATTGACTTGGTGGGGCATGTCCTCCTTTAACACAAGCATGAGATGGGTGATCCCCTCCACAATGCACACATCTCCTTAATATTGGCATCTGCATGGGTTGAGCCTAATAGGGTTTTGATCCCTGCTGGTTTTGAACTCCCAGCTTCTTGGCAACTGATCCTACCAATTCTTCCATATTCTTGGATTGGGTAGACACATTACTAGAAGCATCATCATACTTGGTTGGTGTCTGAGGGATCTTTAGGTCATCAACTAAGTTATCTTCCAGATCTATACATTCCCTAAGACACTCATCCAAAGTTACTAGGTGTTTCATGTTTACCGAACTTCTCATTAAGCCACTCATCCAAAGTTACTAGGTGTCTCATGTTTACTAGGTGTTTCATGTTTACCATTAATTAAGCCATCCAAAAATAATGATATCACTTTTGGTTGGGTTGGCCTTTCTGCGGCTGAACATCTATCCACATATTGCTTAAATCTTCAGGCTACAAGTCTTACTGACTCATTGCTTGCTTGTTTAAAACTATGTATCAAAGAAAAGGTATAATGTTTTATCCCTCTCTTAGTTAACTCACCAATGAAATCTTCTAAGAATTTTTCAATGTTAGCAAATCTATTGGGATCCAAGGGTTGAAACCATTTCAAAGTTGTTCCCAACAATGTGACTCCAAAAGATTGATATTGAATAAAGAAGTCATCTATTTGCTCAGCCCGAAGCACTTGTTTAAATTCAGACATGTGATCATAAGGATCTCCTGATCCATCATGGTGGTTCCTTAAGCATTTTGCTACTTGGTAAGGTCTGAGTTTTCTACCCACATCAAGTGGTTGACAAATAATGTGAACAATTGGATGCACACCTAGCCCTCTTCCTTGTGGAGGTATTAGAGGAAAGGTGGTCTATTCATCACCTGACCTCCCATTTGGGTGTTTGGCACTATATAGTTACTTGGTGTAGCAAAGTGGATATGAGGTCTGGGTGGAATATTTACCAACTACTTTGCCCTAAAATCGGGTTTCCTTGGCTTTGTTGTTGACTTTGTGGATTTTAAGAAGTGGTTTCTTGATCCCTTGGAGGAAACACTGGCAAACCCATATATTGGAGTCTAGATCTCTCCGTATCTCTGACTTCCCAATATCTTCTTTTATCTTGATCCAAATATGTGAGTCTGGAACAGTCTTGTAGATCATGTGGCTCATAAATAGTAGCAAGATTGACACTACTTCCCACTATAGGTAAAGTTTCTTGCAACAACTTATCCGTTCCATCAATAATATAGAAATCCATTAAATCATCATCTTAGGGGGATTCTATCTCCTCTAAAGACATTCACTACAACAGAATTTCCTCTTGCGGTATCACTGGCTCTATTGTCCACATTGCTTGAGTTATTCGGTTCCCCAATTTCTCTAATTTCATTGATTTTCTCAAGGCAATCAGTTACTAAGTACAAATGGCCTCGTTTATCCATGTAAAATTACTCCTTCAAACTTTATTGTTGGTATTTGGAAAACTTCGGAGGTAGTAGAGTTTCTCAGTCTTGCTATAGATCTATTAAGTCAATCTAGGTATATAGGCACTCCATGCAAGTATTTAGAAACATACTGCAAGGAAGTTCTATACTCTCCCTCTATCAAAGAAATAATTTTTGAAGAATGGATAGAATTGTGCATGTCTTCAAATGTCGACATTAGCTCACTTTCAAAATCACTTGAAGTGTTTGAGTTGTATCTCAAATGGATGCTTCTCTGATTCAGATTCCTTGCTGATGAGATTACACTCCTTCAGCTCCCTAATACAAGTCTTGATATCAGGTTCATTCATGGTCTACAAATCCTCACATATGTTCCCCAAGGTGTGATAAAAGCAGTCTTTTCACGAACCTCTGGGTGTATTGATATTTGATTATAGCCACATATGTTCCCCAAGGTGTGAGAAAAGCAGTCTTTTCACGATCCTCTGGGTGTATTGATATTTGATTATAGCCACTGAGACATTCATAAAGCTATATAATGCATGTACAGCCACTTCTTCAATGACCTGCTCTGCAAATGGCATTGGGAATCCATCTGGGATTGTCACCTTGTTAAGTGCTCTAAAGTCAATGCAAATTCTGATTTTTGGTATTCTTCTTAGGCACTATGACCCTAGGTGAGAGCCACTCTGAGTATTCCACAGGAATAATGATTCCTGCATCCTCCATCTTCTGTATTTCTACATAAACAGCTTCGACATATTTTGGGTTGAGTCTATAACTCTTCCCTCGTATTGGTTTGGCTCCCTCAACCAAAGGGATTCTATGCTCTCCATAATTGGCAGGCACTCCTTCTAAGTCTTTATAATGTCAGACAAAAACATCTGTATAATGGGTCAAGAATGATCTTACCTTTTCAAGGAGCCCTGGGTGGTTCCACAACCAAGTGGCCACCAAAACTGGCCGATTATTGTCTTGAGTTCCTAATTGTATTTCTTTGATAGGATTTCTTTCTACGATATGATCTTTGTGCTCGTCTCCATCCTTGTCTTCTTCCACTAGCTTTTTGTGCATTGCTTCATAAGTAGGGGTATTTTGGATTTCAATGTGTTCCTCCTTATCCTGCATCCATCCTGCAGGTATTTCTTGAATTGGGAAAGAACACTCTTCACTAGAATCTTTTACCTTACCTTTAGCTTTAGTAACTTCCTTATCTGTGGTTGTCATATCCTCCTCCAAGTTGTATTTGAGGGGTGTCTTCCTGCCCCTTCTGTGGTCTGTGATGGGCTCTCCCAATCCATCAACCTGGACTTTTTCCTCATCTTCGTCATAACCTTCAGTCGTGCAAGAATTATTAAGAAAAATTCCAAAACAAGAGGAGGAGTTGCTTGCTTGGAGCCAATTTAGAATCTCCTCTTCTTCCTCGAAATCTATTTGGAGTTGATCCTCTGATTCTGGTTCCATGCAAATGCCAACTGTTTGCATCATGCTAGTGTTTCCTTGATTATCTGGGCCCTCTTCTAAATGAATCTGTGTCAACTCTTGCCCTTTCTTTTGTACCCACATAGTGTCCTTGCCCCAATCATGAATGACACTTGCATGTCTCAGCCATGGTCTTCCAATTAAGAGGGGAAATCCTCCGTCAACCTGGGGCAATCTTAAAACCACAAAATCCAGAATGAATAGATTACCTTGTACTTCAAGTGGAACTTTTGGGATCACTCCCAAGGGTCTTACTTTGCTCTGATCTGCCAAAGTAACAGTGAAATTTGCAGGCCTTGAAGGGTGGAGTCCAATCTTTTCCATTGTATGTTCACGCATCAAGTTAATGCCAGAACCACCATCCACAATAACTCCTTAAAATTCATGACCTTTGATAGATACTGTCAGCCGAGGACTTTTATAATCTGTAAGGGGTGCTTCCCCTACAATTTTTCCTTTATGTAAAACAGCAGTCTTTGCTACCAAACTTGTAGTGGAAGCCTCATCAATTATCTGCAATAGTTCTGACCTGAATTTCCCATCCATCTTTATTAAATAAAAAATACTAACCTCCTTTTTCATGGTTTTGAGAAGCTTTGAAGCCTCTGATTCCTTAAGAGTATGGGCTCCAATTGACTTACCAAACTCCTCCTGAGCATTGTTGAATGCATATCCAATGGCATCACTGGTACATATGGGATCTCCTTTTTGCCTTGTATCTGCACATGCAGTGGCCTTGTCTTCATATGTCTCTTTGTCTTTGTTCAATCCATCAATTCTTGGTTATTGAGCTATATCTACTTGAGCCTTTCCTTTATTTCTTGTCTGTACTGTAAAAGATTCTATTTCTTCTAACTGCACCACCCTGGTAGATGGTGATGGCTCATTGACTTGATCTAACATTTCTTCTTTGTGTACAGAAATCATTTGAATATGGGGCCCGGATGAAGAGGCTTGATTCTTAGGACAACAATTTGTATAGTGGTCTCTGGCCTCTGGGCAGTTTCTACAAGGAGGGGCATTTTCTGGTAGAGTGCACCTACTTTGACAGTGCCCACATTCTCCACATCTGAAACAAATGATTGGCCTTCTAGGCCCATTTGCAAAGTTATTCCTCTGTCTACGGTTGTAAGTGTTACCTTGATTGGGTGCAGCCGCCATTACATTTGCTGGTGGTAGGGGTCCTCCTTGTGTCCAATATGGTGTTGCAAGTATTCCCCTTGATTGGCATTCCTGAGCCTGATGACCAGCTTTCCTGCATAATTGGCAAGTCACACTCAACAAAGGACATTCACTTAATACATGACCTTGCTTGCTGCACATGGAACACCAAAGTCCACTCTTGATGCCACCCCCTTTGAGTTCCTATAGCTCCTGTTGCAGTTGGGCCAATTCCTCTGCTTGGGCCTCCTCCTCCTTTTGGAGTTTTAAAGCTTCAATCTCCCTTCTCAACTGAGTAATAGCATTCTCCTCCTCTTTGTGGGGCTTATTCCTTTTTAAGCCCTCCAGCTCCTTCCTTAGCTGTATTACTGGATCCTCCATTTCTGTGGAATATGGTAGTTGAGAAGAAGTTGCTCCATATTGTTGCCTTATCTGCTCCATTCGTGTAGCTGTGTTGATGAATTCCTCTATGGAGGCTGTAGGCAACACTAATTCCTTGATTTTGCATTGGGTGGCCACTGGAAGTGGTTTAGCTAACCATTTCTTAACAAAAAAATCATGTGGTGGGTCTGGTAATTTAGCCATTAGTGCCTTGGCCCTAGTCACAAACTTTGGGAACTTTTCACTTGGACCCAATCTCAAATTCTCTAATTCCTCTATGATGATCTCTGCGTTATTTCCATGCTAAAATTGATTTTTGAATGCATCTTTCATTAGGTCCCAAGTTGTAAAATGGTTCTCAGCAAACTGGCTGAACCATTTATCTGTTAATCCTTCTAATGTGGCAGGGAAGAGTATCAAAAAGGCGTCCTTCCTACCCATTAAGCCTCTAGTTTTGCATAGTGCCAAAAACCTTCTAATATGCTCGTCAAGATCTTCCTGAGCTAGGCCTTTGAAAGAAGGAAATTTTATATTTAATCTTGATAGTAAGGTTTCCAAGTCTACTTGACCAGCCATGCTCCTTACTGATGAAGTTGATGAAAGCGGACTAGATGATCTTCTAACAGTCTTCCTTCTTATTTTCTTGCAGGTGACCCTCAATGTTTGGGACCGGGTTGCGGTCATGGGCTGTTCATAGTCCTCTTAATATGATATAATTGATAAGAATATGTACCTCTTAGTCCACTGAAGTAATACTGTCGACACTGGAATATTGCTCTCCAACTGCAATATATCTTCTCCTATGCTCAAATCTCCTGGGAAGTCCCACCGAGCGTGCCAAATTTTGTTGGGGGATTCTTGGACAAGAAGGGATTTGAGTGTTTGTAGGAGAAAAGGGAAAGACAAGAAGAAAGATACACACTGGAAGCCTCTGTCGATTGATTATAATAAGACAAATACAATGTGAAGCACAATGCAATCCAATGCTTCTGTGCAAAATCCCACAGAGTGCTCAATTACAAAATACCGAATACCCAAGAGACTTGAGGGATGGATACCTTTTGTCTGCACGCGCACACTTCAATGAGACCTTGGGATCCTTGGGGGACTATCTTAGCACTCCTCTGCACACTTCCTTGGTCTCTCTTCATGCACACCTTTCACTTCACTTCTCTGTGTTGCACACTCTGTGTCTCTTGCACTTCTCTCTCTTGCTTCACTTAGACTATGCTCACTCTTGCTTACTCTTAGAATAGTCCAAGAATAGTCCTTGCCTTGATTTGAGTGTGTCGATTCACGTGCGCTCCTCTGCAAGAGTATCTTGGTGCTCACTTTGATGTCCCAAGATTGTCTTTACAAGTGGGCAGCCAACGACTCCTTGTTTTGTCCTATAGTGACTTTAGTCTAAAACAAAATTTTTAATTGGGGGGACATACTTTCACTTCTGCGTACGTTGCCGCTTCACATACCTTCACATTTCCTTTTAAGCCTTCACTTTTGCACATAAGAGAGGGTTCACCTGAACCTTCCAAAACACTTTAAAAGCACTTTGAACCTTAGGGAAATTAGAGAAATACCTCTGCAACCTACAACCCACTTTCTCTAATTTACCCTTTGTGGACAATTAATTGTGCACTACCTGTGCACTTTGACACCTACACCTTGGCACTTTGACTTTGCAATAGTTGACTTTGACCTTGTTGACTTTGACTCATTTGACTTTGATCTTTTGACTTTGACTGTGGTTGACTTTGACTATAGTTGACTTTGACCAATATGACTTTTATGGGCTCAACAGTGTGTGTTGTTGGAAAGCGCCAACCTTAAGTGATACATGGAGCCTCGTGGAGCAAAGATCCAAGGATGAGATTTTGGAGCCTTCATTTTGAGTTTGATTCCCCTTTATATCTCTCATCAATCTACCTATCACACTTAGGATCCTGTTTTATAGGAAAAGAGCTTCCTAACTTTTAAGGAATCTTTCCAAGTTGTATACACTACATTCACTTCAAATTGGTATGATCCCACGTGCATTATTTCATTGTAGAAGTGAATAAGCTAGTAACCCCTTGCTAATCTAGCCCCTTGCTTGTTTGAGTCATTTTCTCTCATCTTTGAGTAGCCATAACATCTACTCTATTTTGACAGTCAAGTAGCTAGTTAACTATGTGTCGAGAGGAGGGTTTTTTGTTCATATGTTATCCATTTCTTGCAATCTTTAGCTTGTTGGAAAGATAATAGAGTTTCCTAAAGTTGACTTAAAGTTGTGGTCTCAATTTTGCATGGTCTAAGAGAATTCTTGTCTCAAGTGAACATGGTCACTCTATGTGTGTCTAATGAAGGCAATCCATAGTTTGTCTTGGTGGCATTGGTTCTCTGTGTGTATGCAAGTATTTTGAGTGAGATAAATTGTATTGAGAATGTTATTGGGTTATTTTTAAGTGTGAAAATTTCATTGGGTTCATACCTTAAGAACTCTGAGAAATAGGAACCTAAGTGTAGAGAGCTATTATAGTGTGCATGTGAGGCCATTCATGTTTGATCAATGATAGGGAAGGTTTGAATTATTCCATCAATGGTATTAAAAAAACTTTGACACACAATTAAATAAAAAGGAGACCAGAGGAGGAATTTTTTGAAGGCATTGGAAGCAAGAGGAGCGTTAGACAAAGCTCAAACCCTCACAAGCAACAAGAGAAGGCATCTGAAAGAGCATGGCATCAAGCATATTAGTTTTGGCACTCTTGGAGTATAAAGATAAAAGTTCTCATCTCATATCACTCTTATTGCATCAAGGAGTTTTAGAAGAGTTCACTAGAAAACACCATGTCAAAATATAGCGCCCAAAAGCTACACAAAAACAACTATCAACCATGGAAGTTTAGGATGTCTAGCTTCCTCGTGGGCAAGGTCTTATGATGACTTGTTAGTGGCATAGATGCTATACTTAGATTAGGGGATGATCCAACCCTTTATCAATTGAAGAACTTTAGAGAGTTGAATGAAAGAGACAAGAGGGTTACTTTTACTCTATCTCAGCATATTAGCAATGCAATGATAGGACATATTCAAGAATTAGACACATATATGGTGTGGGAAACCCTAGAAGCATTATACTCAACTTCAGCCAAAGTTAGGAAGATCCGATTGAAGAATGAACTTAATAATATGAGTAAGGAACCTAGTAGCAACATCAATGACTACATTTTGAAGATCAAAGAGGTGAGTGATGCATTGGGATCCATAGGTTGTCACATAGACGATGATGAACTAGTTGCATATACATTGAATGGACTTAGGGATTATGAGAAGTGGAAGGCTTTCACCACTTATATAAATGTTAGATATAATCTTCTCAACTTTGAGAAATTAGTGGCCTTAATGATCATTGAGGAGATGAACATTGGAGGTTCAAAAGCAAAGAGCAATGAAGCTTAAGCATTTTATTTAGGTAAAGGAAGAGACAAAGGAAGAGGAAAAGGTATGGGTAGAGGAAGGCACAAAAGAGGATCAAATGGAGACTCGAATCAAGAGAAAGGGAAAAAATCTTATTCATCAAGAGGAGGGAAGCATAGAGGAA